>CAJNJA010056920.1:0-20000 GCA_905231915.1 Symbiodinium necroappetens | reverse complement strand
TGTACTGCTGGTGCTGCTTGCCACCTTTGTGACAACTTCGATAGCGAATGAATATTGCCACTATGTTGAGGACACGCACATTGCATTTTGACCATCCGTTGCTGATACTTGTGGCTGTAGATGCCGTCATCCTGTGCTCGGCAGAGTCCGGGCTCTAGGTATCCAGGAGGGCTGGGGGAGCCATCTGTCTGGAGCACCTCTCTGTAGAGGGATCCTTCTCGGAAAGAATCGAGCTAGCAAAAGGGGCGTATTGATTCGAATAGGACTTCGGCGCGTGTCATATCACTACAGTTATATTTAAAGACAACAGTCTGGCATTCTGGCTGCTGCAGTGCTGATCCAACTGGGCTCCCAGCAGTGGTCGCACTCTCCGGCTACCAGGTGAACCGCCGCGGTCTGCAGTAGGTTTGGAGTGAAATATGGTGGTCTCTAGGAACTCTAGGAAGGCAAGCTGAAGATCCCGGATGGTCCATGATGCTTGCGACGAGGAAAAAACAGATCAACGGTGCCGGAATAAAGCGGACGACCAGAATCCGAAGAATTCACGACGCTGCGTCCGGCAAAACTTCTGCTGCTTAACGGCTTCGTGGCTGTGTACAAAGGCGTTTAATCCTACTGAAAGGAACCTGCTCACAAGTGCTGGTAGTGGCAGGAGCAGCCTCTAAAAAATGTAGGACTTTCGGTCACTACAATCGAGGATTCAATACTAGGTGAAGAGCTGGCATGCTCAAAGCGGAAATATGGGAGCCTGATTAAGAAACCTTTGGTCTTTGTTCGGGCTCTTTCTATGGATCCCAATATTTTGGGGCTATAGGACCCGGGTTTCGTTCTTAATCAGGCTCCTCATTATGAACTGTATCCACGGTATTCCCGAGGCACTAGTACTAGTAGTAGTAATCCATGCGACTAGTAGCCAAAGCCTTGCTACAGCAGACACGACAATGACACAACACTATTTGCGTCAATGGGGTTGGTAAGAAGTAGCTATATGTGTATATGCATGGACACCAAGAGTATCCCCTTAAAGTCCCTCATAAGTTCACAGTAGGCTATTCCCTTATAGTCCTTTACATATACTTACAGTAGAATAGCCGACATGCTACCCTGACCCGAAGCCCTTGAACCCTAAACTTAAACCCTAAGGCCCAAACCGATACTCATGCAGCGAGCCAGATCAGGGTCCCTTCTGCCCGGTAGTCTTTCTGAGCGCATGGCACAGGCGTGCTTCTGATTCTGGAAGCGGTGGGATGCTGCCTGGACTGACAATCGGTTTGGGGACAAAATCGCAAAACTTCGGGCCGAACTTGTCAGGATTAGGATGCTTTTGGGCTCAGTCAGAGTTTCGGGCAGCGATTTGGGGTTCTGGGTCTAGCGCGCAGGGCTTAGGGTTCAGGGTTGAGAAGCGCGGGAACAATTCACTACATCAGACTGATGTCGTACAAAGACCGCGTGAAAACAACCCTAATCCCAAAACTCGCAAGAAGTCCGAAAAACACATGTCTAAAGCGAAATCCTAAACTCTGAATCGCCTCCCTCGACTCAACCAAAAGGTATCTCCTCCGTCCTTTTTCCAAAAACCCTACACCTTAAACCCTCAAAGCCTCTGAGGCCCTGGCGTATTTGATCCGATCTTTGCATGTATGGCTCTGGCCATCCCAGTGGCAGATGGAGCTGCAACCTGGGCCAAGGGAAAAGGAGGGGTTTAGGGCTTGGGGCTTAGGGTTTAGGGCTTGGGGCTTGGGGCTTAGGGTTTAGGGCTTAGAGTGTAGGGTGTAGGGTTTGGGGCTAAGGGTTCAGGTTAAGGTTACGGGTTCCCTTAAGCAGGTTTATCGGGGTAAGTTCAGGGTTCCAACAGGAGTCTTATGGGGTTTAATCTCAATCATTCTCTGAAGGCTGTTTTGATGCTTTCTTCAGAGTTGTTCTCTACATTAGGGTCCCTTTTTAGGTCCCCCAAATAATACGGCACCCTTGCTACAAGGACCCTAAAAGGGACCCTAATTTAGAGAACTACCCAGAAAACGCTCTCTTGCATGACTCCCTCCTGGGTGTCCGGCTCTCGTGCTCATGGTGCTCATGATGATCATGATGCTCGTGATGAATGCCTCCACCGAAATGCCTTGGCTGGGAAAGGGGCAGCTTTGGGAGTTGAGAGTTCGGGGTATCGGGCTTTAGAAGGCGTCGGCTCGGGCTGAACAATTACAGCCAAGAGGGTTTCGGGTTGAGGCGTGTAGGGTTGAAGTTCAGTGTTTGGGGTCGCGAATCCTGTTCCCGCAGGGGATCTCAAGAACCCTACAGCCTAGAGCCCTACAGTCCAAAACCTCAGCAGCAGAGAGTATTATTCCCACTCCCAAAAGCATCAGAAAGGAATTCATCGGTAAGTTTAGTGTTTACGGGCTAAGGGCCTCAACTTCAGTGCCAAAGCACTTCCGAGTCCTTCCTCCAATTGGGGTAGTTCCTTAAGTCAGGGTACATTTTCGGGGGTCCTTTTTTACAGTGTTGCCGCCTGCGCTTGGATTCCTAAAAGGGAATCTGATTTAGAAAGCCGAACCACTTCCGAGTGCTTCCTCTCATTGAGAAAGGACTGGAAGTTCAGTTCACCACTGGCGTTTTTGGCAAAGGGAAACCACGAAGCAAGGCCTAAAGGATAAACCTCTACACCCTAAAACCTCTAAACCCTGATCCTCTCAACCTCCAAACCCTACACCCTAAACCTCTGAACTCTGAACCTCTAAATCCTAAGCCTTAAAACCCGAAGCTCTAAAGCCTGAGCCCCAAAGCTCGAAGTAAGCACAAGCCATCTCGAACCATTCGGACAAGGAGCGGCTCAGAACAGCCAATGTGCTTGTGGGTGCCTCATAAACAGCTTTTAGGGGTTTAGGGTTTAGGGTTCAGGGCTTGGGATCTCAGGGGTTTAGGGTTTAGGGTTCACGGCTTAGGATTTCAGGGGTTTGGTGTTTAGTTAGGACTTAAGGTTTAGGGATTAGGGGCTGAAGACGTCTGTTTTGGGGCGGAAACACCTACTCTTCTTCCAGATCTCACAAGTCTGACACATCGAAACCTAAAAATCCCACAGAAACACTAAGCTCTCAAACCTTTCCTTAAGCTTTCAGGCTAAGAGCTCAGGAACGCCACCTCTGAGGAGTCTCATCCCCTAACCTTCGCGATGGCTATGACTAGAATCTAAACCTAAGCCCCAGGGGCCCTCGGGCTTCAGGGTTTCGGTTTTTAGGGCTTTCAGTTCATGCTCTTATGTTCTTTTTGAGCACATTGTGTCATGTTCTTCATGATAACTGTTAGTTTATAACTGACCCTCTTTTTCAAACCCTGAACCCAAAGCCCCTTGGAGCGCGCATGACTTCGAAGGCACAGAGCCCGAGGAGCAGTGCAACAATTGAAACTTTGCAGCTTCGCATTAAGAGCCCGGCAGCACCAGTCCTTCTTTTCGGGGCTCCTTGGTGAGTGTAAAGGGTTTAGTGTAGGGATCTGGGGTTCCGGTGGCGTAGTCACGATGCGCATAGCTCTGTTTATCTTGCAAGGAGTAGCAATGACAGTACTGACCATACAATGTTGAATGCTGAAGAGCCGTCATCGCCGTCGCCTTGGTAGTGGCAGTGGTAGTAGTACTCGTCGTCGTCGTCGTCATCAGTCGTAGCCGTAGCTGTAGCCGTAGCCGTAGCAGTAGCGGTAGCAGTAGCAGTAGCAGTAGCAGTAGTAGTAGTAGTAGTAGTAGTAGTACATAGTATAATTAGGCTTCTAGGATATTTTTGCATCATGCTTTTGAGTCCAAACTAGACTAGGAATATGAAGCCTTAAGTGAGAACAGTGCGGTTTACGCTCTCACAACTCGGACAAGCCAGGCGAGGTTCATGGTGCGAGGTCGGCGTGATACAGTGATCGACAACAGTGCGGTTTAGGGTTTAGGGTTGAAGCTTCTCTTCTAAACCGTAGGACGTACATGTATCGGTCCAATGCGGGTAGTTTCCCAGGGATAGGTACCTCTAAGATAGCCGAAGTCCTTTTTGGGTGGATGTACTGCATCTACACCTATGCCAGTGCAACATAATTTTCTCGTCGGCCGCACAGTACGAAACCCTCAAACACAACTTGCAGAACCGCTTAAAGCTAACTCCAGCAATGCAGAACCAGTTAGCGACACTACGTGGGCACCGGTCGACCCAAAGATTCCTGAAATAAGAAACTCCGCGAATCATCTCGGACCGTGCGGGTCGCTGAGTCACTGAGAGCGAACATGGCAAAACAATAGCCTTGAACATCTGTACACTCTAACTAATAACCACCCCCCTCCAACTGATCTTGCGACCGTGACAATTGAAGAAAGACAGGATTCTCGTTCCAGGAAAAACTCGCCTGGGGGCTAGACCCGGAACAAAAACACACAAAGCCCTTATTCGCACAACCCGTAGCAGCGGCGACGAACCAAACAACAACTCCCTTGCCCCTTCACGCTTCGACCTCTTGCCAAGCCACGAGCAAAAGACGGGACCGCCCGTCCTCGTAGCTTAAGGTTTTAGGGGCATGGCTTAAGGTTTAGGGCCGTTTAGGGACAAAGGCTATTAATTACGCAAATTGCTTAATGGCTAAGGGCAGGGCTGGAGGACAACGGGCGCACACAGGACAGTCGCTCTTGGATGGCTATGGGCAGTCATTCAGGCTTCATTCTCCGGGTTGGCCCTTTAAAGCCCCTGGAAAATGTTCGAAAAATATGATCCTCTTAAGCCCAGTAAGGGAAAAATATACATGCCCCAAAGGCCTACCTAGTTCTGTATTCGACGCCAGGGATTTGGATTGCAAGCGCGCTGCAAGACCCCGTCGTTGCACTCCAGGGTGCCCTTGTTCGGCTGGTAGCCGGCCTGGGTAATGCTACAAGTCGCGAAGTGTATAAAGGTTCAGGTGAGGCTATCACAAGCAAAACAGAAAGATGTTCAGAGAGTGCAACTATATTCCGCCCCTCCGACTAGTAAACCTCCCCTACTATAACTACTGTAGAGACTTGATCATGAAAGAGCCTAAGCACAAAAAAGTGCCGCCAGAATGCGCAGCGGCATGGGTATTTAGTAGACAGTATACATGCAGCCTATGGGTAAGTCCACGAAGCCTCTGACTGCGACTAAACATCCCTGCCTCTTCATACGAGGATGGGAGGCGAGTAGCACGAATGCAAATAACGCTAGGATCCTGCACAGCTAGCCTTTGCAAGGTTTACTGATGCTCTGGGGGTTTGGGTGTTGCGGTAGAAGTGCTGTGAGTGGGTGTCCAGAACACTCGGCTTTTAGAAGATAGGATCATACACGGGCCTTCTGGGAGCAAAACTCCCAAGTGTGCAGGCTATGCTTGACCTTCAAACCTAGGCCCTTATAGGGCTTGGGGCTTTAGGGTTCTCGGGTTTTGGGGGTTTCAGGCTTCTTGAACAAGCTTCAAGGGCACAGAGACCGACATCAAACGTACCGCTCCGGTTTGGGCATGCACGAGCGTTAAAACCTGTAACATAGGGGCCGTAATGATTGGAGCGGAAGTTCTTTGGCTGCAATACTTTGTATAATCGGGGAAGTATAAGGGGATGCTACTAGCAATTATTCAGGGCCCTACATTAACTCAATCAGAACGGCCAGACCGGAAAATGGAGCCTCTGTATTGGGCTCTTGCTGTATCGAGGGCCTCAGACTGCGGCTTGGGAACCTCCTTCTGACTACTATAGATCGCAACAGCCACATTCGGATCACCTGACTTTCTTAAAAACCCGAAAGGGCATATGAAGGCTATAATCCTAGTGACCTAGTGTGAGCCGTAGAAGCATTTTTCCCAAAGGAGTGGGAAAACCCAGCCCAGCCACATTGCACTGAGTCGTGCAGGACCTGCCATGCTGTATGGTCGTGCCCTCCTTGCAGATCTGGTTGGCATTGAAAACCTGAGAATTCTAGAGCTTCTGTTTCTCTGTTCTGTTGACATTTTGGCATGCGTACAGGTGCGTATATGTAAAAACCTCTCGCACTCTCACCCACTCACTCACTCACTCACTCACTCACTCACTCACTATGTCACTCTCTCTCTCCCTCTGTTTGCCCTTCACGTCGCATGCCTGCATTTCTGCTGTCTGTCCGTCTCTCCGACTCACTCCGCCTCTTCTCTCTGACTCTCTCTCTCTCTCTCTCTCTCTCCTTTTTTGACTCTGTCGCTATCTCGCGACCTTGACTAAGCCGATTAAGCCCTCGACCTAAGTGTCGATGCACATGCAGCAACTGCTTCGCCTGTTTCGGCTTCGGGTTTGAGGCGGCCGGCAATCCAGCAAGACAGCTCGCCATTTGGGTCGTTGTAGGTGTCGCCAAGTACAGATGCTAAACAGTAGGCTCCTTATGACGACCCAGAGCCCCAAAAAATGTAAACCGAGAGAACGGAACCCCAAAGTACTCGGCAACCCCTTTTCTTTGAGGCATTTTCTTATGGCTTCGCAATTCTAAACCTGCCTTGCCGGTTCTGTGGTTGAGGGGGTCGGGCTCTCGAATGAACACTCGGGGAGTATAGAAGGGTCTCTTACATTTCGGGGATCTGTTTTCGAGGTGTTCACACTGAGCATCCTTGCAATTAAAGGGTCGTTTCTCTTTGGCTTCATCCTCTCAGAACTATTTGTCTTTAGAATCCCTGCAAAAATGAAGCAGAAACCTAGACAAACAACTGAAAATCTAGAGGCTGCGCTGAGGAGAGTCAAGCTGGGAGTGCCTTGCTCTCTGTGCGGGAACCACCTGAAAGAAGACAGCCTCGGGGCTTTGGGGTTGGAGATACGTGGGTAAGTAAGACCCGATGCGATAAACCCGAAACAGGGTCGGAGCTCTCCAGCTCCTTCTGTCCCAGGCACGTTCGGCGCAGGGCACGGCGCCTCGCTGGTGGCGGGTTCCCCAAAACTCCCAGAGCCCTCAAGTAAGGTTCCCACGGACTGCTCGAAGATCTCTTAATAGGATCCCTTCAGAGAAATTGCTTATTGGTGCGAAGGTGCCAGCCCTACCGGAATTGAGGGAGTATTCAATGGCTCGAGTCACGGATATGGATGTCGCAAAATTTCCTGGATCGTTGAGGGAAGATGCGGTTAAACTCTTCCTGGCTTCCTGCTATCCCAGACCCGTCAAAGATGCAAGCAACTGAACCTGTGAAAACAGCACACTCTTCATCCTTATGTACTGGCAGCTAGCACTTCTTTGCTGTTTGCCGTGGGGAAATGATAGAAATCCGTCTTGCGGCGTCTGGGGATGGCACGAGCGGTTTAAAGTTCGTGGGCGCGAGCTTTCTCGTAGCAACCCTGCAAGGACTTCAAGGACAGACCGGCACAGGCTATCCACACCTCTCCAAGACCCCAAACCCCGCAAATTTCTGCCAGCAGGCCCGGCAAGTGAAGGTCGCAGGGCTCAGAGAGCCGGCAGTGCAGAGAAGCGACGACTCCGAGGGCAAATATCCACTTTGGCCTCCGTCGAAGAGCAATGGGGGTGCGCGGGATTACATCGTATGTAGTGGGTGCGTTCGAAAGCGAGGAGAATGGACTCTATTCCAGGATCTCCTTTTGCCTTTGACTGCTCTAGGTAGGAGGCTTGCTTGATGGGAGAACCTTCCGAAAAACCCTAGGTTTCGGCGGCGGGGGGGGGGGCTCCGGACAAAGACAAGGTTCGTCTCTTAGCTACGTCAACTGGGAGGACCTGGGGGCTTAACGGGATTTTCGGATGTCCTTTTTTAAAGGGGCTCAGGGCTTAGGGATTTAGGGTTTTGTAATGTAGGGCCCTAGGCCCTGGTCACGTTTTTCCTATGGTTTAGGGCTTTAGGGTTCGGGCCCAGGGGTTTGGATGCAACACCTCGAATCACACGGAGGATCGGGGCCGGAGAACCCCCAGGAAACGGAAGAGATACCTATAGTCTCCTTTGTAGTTCCTTTTTTGGTTTTATAACCAATTCTATATTAAGGATCCTGAAAGGTAACCCCAAAAAGGAACTACCATGGAGACTATAGGTAGAGCACATAGGGTCCAGGATATCTTAGCCGAGGGGTTTGTTAAGGCTTCGAATTCGCAGGGCCCAGATCAAGGACCCAACGCCCCAGACCCCGCAATGAATCCACTGTCCCAAAACCCCACAAAGAAGGCGCGGAAAAATAGCGCCAAGACTCCAACTTAAATTCAAACTCTCAGGTTCCCCTAAACCCTTTAAAGGAACCCTTTAAAGGAACTCTGAGAAGCAGCTTGTCTTGCGTGCGTCCACGGGGCATTTTGGCGTACATCTCTGCCCGTGTGTGAGAGTGTTGCCCTGGCAGAAACGAGAATCACATGCTCTCCTGCCGTGCTCTCCCCCCAACGAGTCCTAAGTGGTCCTAAGTACCTAGATATGAGGAATACATATACCTAAACCGTAGGAGCAATTCCTAGCATAGAAACCCTGCCTTCTGTTGTGTGCCTACATGTAGGACCCTTCGGGTCCCGATAACGAATAAAATTCGGTTTATAGGGTTCAGGATTGTCCTCATATCTTCAAACCTCAAGGCATCCGATGCATCATGCCATGAAACTTATGCCATCGTAGGGGGAGCCCGGAGCAACAGCAAGCCTAAGGTGCAAAAAGCGATCTAGGAATATGTAAGCCCAGAGGCTCTGAAGTTCAAGCTTGCCTACGTGGCTAGAAAGTCTGTAGTGGTCTTGGGAAGTGCATACTAGGTCCTAGGCAGCCGCAGAAAAATGATTCCTGTTCCTCGGAGCTAATCATCAAACAGGTAGCAGTAATCCGCAAACGCTGAGAACCCTCAGAGCCAGCCCTTTATTACAAAACAACATAGAACAGGCCCCAACTTATGAAACCCTTCCAACATGTGAAAGCCGTAGATGTTGCATCCCCTAATCCCGTAAACCCTAAACCCCAAACCTATCCCCTACGCCTCGGCACAGGTGGGGTTCATAGAGTTGGCCACGTACGGCATGTCACCTTCAAGTTGGCTCATGGAGGCTTCTGCGGTTTAGGGTTGAGAATTTAGGGGTTTGGGGTTTGGACTTGGGCTTTTAAGACGGTTTGGAGTCAATGTTGGGGGTTGAGACTTCGCTTCTTGTACTAGGGATGAGGAATTTAGCTTCTCCTACCATCGTTCTAACACAATAGGAGCACGAATCATTGCTTTCCTCACTGACGTATTCCATGCACGACTTCCGTTGCCTAGCAAAGCTCTCTGCAGAAAAACCCGAACTTCAAGGACCTCAATGATTCGCACAAGGTTTCTGTAAAGATTCCCATTATGTGAAGGATTCTACATAGGGGGTTCTTTAAGGGTTATTATGCAAGTGTGATATAGGATTCCTATCCATTTCAGAAGCGGGGTATAGTAAATGCTGGACCCGAAACTAAGAATCTCCCAGAAATATCTCACCCCGCATGTACAGTATGCAGAGCCCTAAACCCTGCTTATAAAGGCTTATAAATGAAACACATGGGCTAGAACAATTAAACAGGTTTTTTGGGCATACACTATCCTAACATTATAGTATCGTCATACTGGGAACCCTGCAGAGTCGTACTGGCAAAAACATAGAATCCTTCTAGAGTATCCCACAGCACACTCTGAAAGCAAAAGTTATCCCTTAGCATCAAAATAGCCCCAAAACCCTTTTTTAGGGGGGTCTTTCGGGCCAAAAGCCTTTAAATTTGTATGAGTCCTATCAACATAGGCCTTATATATAATGGAGTCTTGGGGCCCAAAGGCCTTAAAAATATGAGTCCTTTGAGGGTGAGGGTCTTGGACAAGCCACAGGAGTCGGCTTGGCATGCAAAGGTCGCCGGGTCGAGAACTCCACGGCGACAGGCCTCAGTTTGGGATGCCGTTTTAATTTAAGCATTCCCTGAAAGGTCCAGAGTTTAGCAATTTTGGGGTTTAGGGCTTGGGGTCGAAGAGCTCCTTTAAAGGCCTAAGGAGGAGGACCCCCGTTACAAGAACTCCCCACAGAGTAACCTCCCAGATCCAAGAAGCCAGGGAGGTGCGGGATGGACTGTATCCAGCCTGGCCACGGAGGGGTGCGGGCTGCCCCAAAACCCTAAACCCCCCGGAGCCCAGGAAAGCTCAAGGAGGTTTAGCGCTGTATGCAACATTCTTCGGGGACAGGGGGGCGGGGGTCGATTAGGGTTGGGTCTTGTGCAGTTTAGGTTTAGGGTTTTAAGGCCTGGGTATGATGGGATTGGTTGAGTTTTCAACAATGAGTACAAGCAGTAGCAGTAGTAGTAGTGGTGGTAGTAGTAGTAGTAGCAGCAGCAGCAGCAAAGACAAACACGGCGGTGGCATCTATCTCTGCTGGGCTCAATGATGTTTATGTGCAAAGGGCCGGGTAACCCAAACAACAGAACTACTTTGGAGAGATTCGGTTAAACCGAGCATGTAAGAAGCCACAGTTAGCGGAGCACCCGAAAGGCCATGGTATGGTGTCGCCTCGCAACGCGGGGTGCACGTTCTCCCACCGCTGATCTTGGCGCCCTCCTGGTAGCTGGGGCTTCTTGAAATGAGGATCTACGAATTTAGTACACTGAAGCATTTTAAGTCATTTAGGGCTTGTGGTATAAGCGGCTACCAGCAACCATGAATGCAGGCTGTTTGGGCCCTGACTGTACATCCTGGACCACAGCTGGGTCTTCACCGTCTGAACACTCCGGTCTTTCTTCTGGCAACCGCTGCAGCCACACAAATGGTGATCCGACGCCCGCAACCATAGAACTAGAACTCCTTCAAGGATCTGAACTCTCCTCCCCTTGGCCGAAATCCAAAACCTGCCAAACCCCTCAACCCAGAAAATCACGGAAGGGCCTTCTAAAACCCCCCAAACAAAAACCAACATCTGTCCCTAGAAGACACCCTTCCGAAAGGGCTCTTGAAGACCGAGAACCCTTACTACAGCAACTCTTCAAAAACGCCCTACACCTTAAGCCCGAAACCGTTTCTCCAAATCCCCGCGTTCTTTGGCTCCTGACAGCCAACCTGGGGAGCATTCGCCACACCTGTGGAGGCTTTGACTTTCAACAAAGTTTCCAGGGCCTCTGGGGATATTTGGATAGTGCTGAAACTTACGGTTTGGGGTGATGCATGTATGTGTATATGCACATTAAGAAATTATGTATGTAAGCGCGTGTAGAGTTTGGAGTTATACCGTGCTTGGGGCTTCTATAACTTTTCAGGTCTGAGTTGGGCCGCGGGGCTTTGAAGTTGTCCTGAGAGTGTTGGTAGCACTGGCAGGTTCAGCTTTCCCGGTGGGGTTTTTGCTCACGTGTCAAAAGCCTTCTCTTTCAATCATCGGCCTCTCTGGGTCAAGATCCAGGCGGATTCCAAACTCATGTGCGTCAGGCCCGACACTTGTGTTGGGAAGTGTCTGTGAAAATACTGCTTGCTGATCAGGCCTGTGTATCAGGGGCTGTTCACTCTTGCGTGTATTCACAGCCCTCAACCCGTAGCTGACCTGTCACTGCATCGCAGTCATCCTCCGTGCAGATGAAGCCGGGCGGTGACAGCCTGGTCTTGCAGCGAAGGAGTCCCGGATGTCAGTGCGAGTTTAGAGTGACCCATGCAAGGGTTTCGGGCTTCTGTCGTGCGAGAAGAAGAAGAGGTCAGCAAATCTTCGTGGGCTTCATTGAATTCAATGTACTCTGCCATCAACCTGAAAATACCCAACGCCCCGTAAGTACTTTATCCCCACTCTCCGAGCAGCGTCCCAGCAAAGCATTCGAGCTTCGCCTAGACAGCGGTAAGGGTCTGGGGTTTGGGATTTAATTTAAGGTAGAAAGGCTTTAGCACTCTAGTTGTGGGTTACGGAGGGAGATGTGGTGTAATCTGCGAGAGTGCAACGTCGAATCCCAATTGCTATTTCCCGTAGTGACGTGCAGTCCGGATTCGGCTTCAGCTAAGGCTACTGTAAGCGTGCAGGGTCAGAGTGCAACCATTTGCTCGGAGTTCCGCGTTAAAAATTGCTCAAGAGCTCTTGGTCGCGAGACCCTGGTGCCGGGATTGCGGTTTTGGGTTTTTGGCGTTTGGGGTTTCGGGCTATGGGAACTGGTAGGTTGGGAATACCGTGCTCTTGGCGCCATTCGAGGGTGGTAGGGGGCCGGTTTCGGGCTGCAGCGTTCGAAGCAACGGGGACCCGAGCACAAGGCAAGAAAAGTGGGCACTGAATGCCGGGTTAGGGTCCCTTTCGGGGGGGTCCCTTTTTACAAGGCTCAGAAGGGGACCAATTTAGAGAACCACCGATGTATGCATGTACAGACACGCTTCTTCAAGCTGGCTTGTAGTGGGGCCTGTGGCTTCAATGCACTGGGCGAATAATCGTTGCGTCGACACTGCACCTTACAATGACTGCGTTCGTGAAGCTTCATGTTTGTCATTCAAACGTCTGGGGGCGGGGTATCCTAACAGTCATTATCCAAGCCCTGAAGCCTGAAAAGGAACTTTTCCAAGTCACCACGGATGGACTGTAGCCCCTGTCGCAAATCGTGCTGCACTCGGCACCACTCGCCTGGGCCAAGGACACAAGTGCGCAACCTTGCTTGGATATGTTGCCATGCGGATTAAAAAACAAACAAGAACTGATTGTTCGAATGATAAGTGGAGGACGAATCAAGCGATGGTCGTCATATATGTTCTTATCTTTGAAGCAGTCGATTCTCCGATATGAGAAAGCAATATTGTTCGTCTAGGTAGAGTGATGGAATAGATAGATAGATAGATAGATAGATAAATAGATAGATAAATAGATGGATAGGTAGGTAGGTAGGTAGGTAGGTAAGTAGGTAAATAGATAGACAGACAACTAGATACGAAGCACCATGGACTAAGTACGTAGAGTTCAGTCCCTCCAAGCATGTCTGCCAGGTGGCGAGGACCGTACCAACAATGCCGCGACAGCCGTTGCCTTGCTTGTCGGTGCTTTAGGGGTGTAGGATTTCGGGTTCTTGCGGTCTTCGGGTTTCAAAAATTTTTGCGCACACTTGGAAGCGGTTTATAATCAATAAGTTTAGCTTCTACTCGCCATAGGCTCTAAAACAGTGGTTCATTTTTAAATGGATATTCCTACTTGCTAGGTTTGGGCCTGATACACCCTGACGGAACCAGTTCGCCGACGCGATCATCACAGGTTTGCGGCTTCAGGTCGAAACTAGAGGTTTAAGGCTTAAGGTGTTGGGACTTTATAATGTGGCTTTTCGAGATCGGAGCTAGGACTTAGAACTTTGGGGTTTTGGTCTTCGGGTCTATTTTTTTGACTCACGAAGAGCCGCCAGCTTCTCCCACACCCGCAGCCCGAAGCCCCAATCTGCGAAAGGCCCAAAGCCGCAGCAGCCCTGCCAAGGTGTCGGGGGAATGAAGAAGAATTTAAGGGGGCTTTCAGTGTGTCTGAAGGCCCTGAAGAACTGAAGGATTCAATACTACTGTGGATGATCGAAATCCTTAGCATTACCTTGAGGACCCTAAACTATGGGAATTATGGCATATTCCTTATTATGGGAAATGCAGGATTTCTATCATCAACCGTACGGTTAGTTGGCATGAAAGCCTTCGCATGCTAAGGCGGCCTCGGAAGGATTCCATAACGTCTGATGAGCTTGCATGGAAGTCTTAGAGTAGAGGGCGTCAGCACCAGGTCATAGAATGTGACCATGACCATGAAGGCATGTAGCCACAGGCATACCCCCCAGGTACTATGGTAGCTGGATAGCTTCCTGAACAAGAGGCCCCCATCAAGGCTGGGGCAACTCCACATCACCACATTAGAAGGGAGCAGTGGTTTTTTTGAGTCGAGGAAAGAAGGGTTCGTTGTGGCACTTTATGGGCCAGGCGGCGTAGGCAATACTTCGAGGACTACATAGCACAAGTGCGGATATACATATAAGACACCTCTAGTCTCCATTGTAGTTTTCTTTTTTTGGTTTAACCAATTCTACATTAAGGATTCTAAACGGTAACCCCAAAAAGGAACTACCATGGAGACTATAGGTAGGCCAGATTGGGGTCGTCGAAAACTCGAACTCGAAGGGGTATTTAGCCCACAGCCCTCTTGGGGCAGTCTCCATGACAGGTTTCATTCTTGCATTACCCATAAGAAGGAATATACCCATAGTTCCCATCGTTTAGGGTCCTTAAGGTAACGCTAAGGATTTCTATCATCAACCGTAAGGACCCTGAAGTAACAAGTCGAGGAGTCTCTGAGGCCTGGGTTCTATAGGCATGATTTTAGGGTTTAGGGTTTAGGGTTTAAGGTTGGGTTTAGGGTCTAGGGTTTATAGGGTTTAGGGTTTAGGTAAATTATGCCCCTATCTTGTCTCTCAGGGCCATCAGGCAGAGGTTGAAGCTCGCTTATACCAAGCCATGATCCTAACCTGGATACCCATAGGCCCCTAAGTAGTCCTTTTTGTGTTTTATATTTTAGAATCCTATAAGGTAGTCCTAAAAAGGAACTAAAGACTTAGGGGCCTATGGGTAATATAATATAGAAGCCTTTTAAGGACACTCTTTGCTTCCTGGCTAATATCCGAGGGGCCTCTGGCATTCGTCACTGTGGGCAGTGGGCAGGCGTTCGGGGTGCACTCGAAGGAGGCAGGAGTGAGGACCTCGGTTGGTTCTCATGTGAGCTTTTGTGGAAGGTTCAAGGCTTCTGTCCTGTCAGTGTGTGGCGAAAAGTCACAAAAAGCCGTGCTTCGCCATACAGGCTCAGAATATATAGGATCTGCAATACCAGCTGTTGGCCGAAACGGGGTACAGCACTCACCCCGGTTTACGCTCTCACAACTCGCACGTGCCAGGCGAGGTTCATTCAGGGTGTCGGATTTGGACAGGGCTTACGTGTGAAGCCAACACCTTCAACCCGACACCCTAACGCGTCAATGAAGCCCAAGAAACCGAAAACCTACACCCCAACCCCATAAATCCCAAACCCCATATCCCCCGATCATCTAAACCCCAAAGCCCCACAACCCGAAGACCCAAAATAACAAACTTCGCTCCACGTGGGTTAGACTGGGATTTTCTACGGAGATCTATGCCACCCACCAGAACGCAGAATGCCTGCTCTTGTGGCACATCCCTGATGTGGGTGCCCACGGTTTCAACTCGCACCCCGGAGCCTCAATCAGCACCCCAAGCCTCCAAACAAATCCTCGGCCCAAGGAGCACCTAAGTTTTTCACAAACCTACACTGCCTTGCTTGGAAGGCCCCCCCCCCCTCAAATTTGGGAACAACTATTCTACAGCCACATTTGCTCAAAAACCCTGTGCTTTTTCTGATTCCTTACCTTAAACCCTCTCATTGTGGCCTCCGCCGTGCAGGTGAGTTGGTTCACCGAAGCGGTGAACCCACCGATGCACTGGGTCTGGCAGACGGTGCCTGTTTTCGTGTCACGTAAGAGTAAGGAGTCCAGGGATTGGGGTACGGTCTCGCATACTCGCAGCGATTAAGGCTGGGATTAGTCTTCAAGGCTTCAGTGATATGACTCATCACCAATCTTGTGACCAGGACAAAAACATCAGAAACAAATTCTGTGCAGAAACCACCGGGGATACATCAGGGATTTAGCATAGGGTTTGGCATGTAGTGTATATATCTACATGTATCTATTTATTTGTGCCTCTCTACATATATATACATTTATACTATATTATGCTGCATTATGCCATTGTTGTGTTCATTACAAAGGAACCCTAAACCCTATAACTCCTATAAGCCTGAATCTCAAGATGTGGGTTCGATGCTTGAAGCTTCGCTTGGGAGAGCCCGGGCTTGGCAATTCGGGGCAGACCTAACATGGAGCTGCAACTTCCTAAACCCTAAACAGTAGGATTAGAGCTGTTTTTGGTGAATAAGGCTTCCCTTCAAGAGGCTCTATATAGTAGAATAGTGGCTTTTAATCGGGTTTCTTGAAAGGGGGGGTCCTATATAATACAAGAAGGTTTTTGTTTTAGTTGCTGTTATAGGCTTTGACCCCTTAACTACATCGTCAAACCCTAAACCCTAAGTCCCTAAACAAGCCCCTGGAGCCTTAGCCCCCCCCCAACCTATAGTAGGAAGTTGAAACCTATAAACCAAACAGGCCCGTAGGTAGATAGGTAACATATAGGTCCTCGAAGAGCAGAGCGGGCTTAACCCCAAAGCCCTGAGGAGATTCTGGGTAATTTAGGCCCTACTATTATATGTATTTCGCTGCTACACCAAAACCCAAACCGCGCCGACCCCTCAATCAAGGATCATACCTTGGTTCTTTGGGTACCTTAAAGGGGTGGGCCCGCCTGAAGCTATGGACTCGCCGGGAACGCCGGTGCAGCCAGAACCGCCTCGATTCCTGAGCTACTGTGCTTAAAAGGGGTTATAGGGTTCGGGGACACAGCGCGTCCTATATTGACATTCTGCTGGAACAAAGGGCTTTTCGAGGATTTAGGTCTTGGGTATACATGGGTTTCAAAAAGGGGTCCAATGGGGGCTCATGCGGGTGTTATGCAGGCTGTTATAAGGCCATTTCTTAACGGATCAGGAGGTGAATATATGAGGAGCCAGGGTAGCTACCTAGCCAAACTTAGGTACTCATAACAATACCTAGCGCGAACCACAAGCCTTGAAACAGGCTGCGGCCTGTTCCTTTTCGGCCGTTCATTGTACTACACCAGCAACCACTCTAACTTACCCCAAGAACAAGCCTCAGTAGTAAACCCACAAATCCAGATTTCTGTGACAAAAACAACCGGGCTGCAAAAATACAACGGCGCGTGTTGAATTCTCATGTCGCACATGCCCGGCGGCTAGATCGCCTGAATTCTGAAGGTATACATCCGTGACAGACGGACAGGCCGTCCTGCCGGTTGACATGCGCAAGGGCTGGTCTGGAATTGTGAGCCCTCCTTTGCGTCCTAGTCCTAGACAACATCAAACACGTTTTGCAGCAGACCCACAATAACGTGTCGTAATGTAAAATCATGTGTATTCTTCGACGCATCGCATTACCTGAAAACCGGCAACCGTCAGACTGTAACTAGCTTAATGAAAGTCGCGGACATGAACATTGGATAATGCTCTTCCTCAAAGAACGTTTAGTAGACCATGCTACGGAAAACCGTGGGCGCTAGACCCACAACCCGAAACCTGCCAACACAAGCGTGCCTGTTCTATGCAAACTTTGGACAAAACGGATACCATGCAGGACTCGTGCACGACTATCTGTCGGCAGGAAGACCTGCGGAGCCCCATTGTTGCATCAGTTTTCAGACTCTTTCTCGAAAGTTAGTATGTAGCCCGAAACCAAAACTGCACCCGACACGCTCCAGCACAACCTTCGGAGCACATGAGTTGATTCACTGCGTATATTCTCTGTGCGTGTACTGCGGCGGCAGTGCTCCGAAGATGCGCGCTGCACGGAATTGTTCCCAAGCGCCAGGTCACCACGGGCGGGTTGAAGGCATACATACAAGAAGAGCTTTGTGGATGGAATCCTCCCGATGAACGCATACCCGACTGACAAAAACCTACATGCCCAGGCTCTTCGATGAAAACATCTCAAGCCAAAACGGATGGAACTTGGACGGAGGCAGCTGTGTTTTGGTCAACCGCACTTCGTGCTTCGACCATCAAGGGGAAAGCAACAAGTCCCAGTAAAACTTTCCAACACAAGGTTTTTTGGAGTTTCGGGTATCAGGTTTGGGTTTCAGATGCAAGTCGGGAATTGGATTTAAGGTTTCATTGGGGTTTGGGTTTTTAATACGGTTTAGGGTTCAGGGCCTGCAGGGGTTTGAGACGAATGGAGCTCGACCCTTGAAAGGATTCTGGCGCTACGACAAGGAAGGACGAGAGGTGCTTGGCCCATGGAAACCCTAAACCCTAAAAGCCCTATAAACCCTGTAAGCCCTATAAGCCCTGTAAACCCTAAACCTAAACCCTGAGTCAAAAAGAAACCCAAAAGGGCGGTTCTCTAAGTTGGGTTCCCATTCAGGGCTCTGTAAAGTGATCTATCAGGGTTTCGGTAGGGTTTCCATAAGGGTAATATAACGGTTATGGGTAATTCTCTGAATTCGGTTCCCTTTTAATCCAGGGTTCCTTGCAAGGATCTATAAGGGCTTATGTGTCCATGAGGATACTATCAGGGTTCTATATGAGTAGTTCTCTAAATTATGGCTACCCTCTACTATTTGTCCAGTATCCTAGGGGAACTGAGAAACCAATTTGGTGATTGTAGTATAGGAACATAGAAACCCAAAAGGGGTAAAGGTTACCTGCTCTACTACTAAGACTAAGATAGACTTGAAGGTTCACCAAGTACTTACAAACCAGGTCCCGGTACCGTGAACGAAACCCTAAACCCTATAATGCTCTAAACCCTAAACCCCCCAAAACCCCAAAAACCCTAAACCCTAACCCTAAGCCCTAATGCCCTGAGCCCTCGACTCCAACCCTAAACCATTCACGACGGCAAGTAATGAACCGTTTCGGCCCCCTTCCTGGTTGGCTTATGTCGCTTTGGGGGGGCTTAGGGATTGGTGTTGAGGTGCGCCGTGCAGGGCTTGGGATTATGTACCACGGAACCTTTTAGAGCGTGACTATGAGGGTCTGGGGTTTAGGGCGCAGACGAGGGGCAGAACGGCTTCTAGTATGGTTTTGGGGTTTTGGAGTATAGTAAAGGGACTGTAAGGGAATGTTGCTACGAGTCATTCCGACCGCCATGTCACAGGGCTTGAGTTTAGGGCATGTCGACATGTCTGCTCCTTGCCTGCAGCTCCAAATCCTGAACCGTAGAAGAGACGGGGCAAGTGAGAAACTTTCAGCACTCTGAGTCTGAACATCACAACCCAAATTTATATCCTGAGGATTCGTTCGTGCAAAGCCGTAAAATATTTCGTAATCATGAAACACATACTACAACATAAAACCAACCTGTTCTCTAGAAGCAGTTCGCCACAGCGGTCACAGCCAGGAGGCTGCACGGCGGGAAGCTTGCACGGCTTTGGCTGACCTCGGGCGGGATAAGGGTCACCATCTGGATGATTCGGGCAATTCGTGCAATGAACGCCCTCAGCTTGAAACTGGAAACCCGCAACCATTCTCGACAGCCGCGGAACCTATGAGTTGGGGAGAACTCCTACGGAATTAACAGTAAAATGAAAGCCTCAATATTTCAGAATAGCATTCCTGAGCGTGCATTATCATTATTTTAGACTCTGAGGATGCGCAAAAGCCTGTTCGGATCATTAACTCCCCTACAGTAAAGTGCCACTACAAGGGACAAAAACAGGGCCAGGCTTAACTAGCAGTCATGTTTCGGACTTCGAGGGTGGAGAGGCTGTGAAGTCCCGATCTATTGTAAGATTTAGGGGTTCTGGGTTGAAGGAAAAATCAGATGAAACAAGCCACAGACGGTCAGTGCTATACTGCTCGGCGGCAGAACGTGAGGCCCTGAACACTGCATGTCGACTCACTGCCACAGCCACCGCAAAGGCCTGAAAACGGTCCAGGGTTCAGGGACCAAAGATTAGGCCCAAAAACTTTCCCTCATTCAACCTTTACAAAGCCAGGAAGCAAAGGAAGGTTGACGGCGAAAAGATGCCGGCGTAGCAACTCAGACGGCCTTAGTTGCAATTTAGAGGTTCATCACTTTTTAACCCTAAGCCCTAAACTCTAAACCCTGAAGCTTTAAGTTGGATATCTTCAACCGTAAACCCTAAACCCTAAACCCCAAACCCTAAATCCCAAATCCCAAACCCAAAACCCTGAACCTTAAACCCTGAACCCCAAACCCTAAACCCCAACCCTAAACCTCTAAATTGTGCACGGGGCTCGGGAGTCGCAGCCGGAAGGGTTCCAGGTTCAGGCTTAAGGGGGCTGCAGAAACTACTGCTGATGATATAAACCCTGCAGTATTTCTTAAGGACCCTAAACCATGGGGATTTTTTCCCTCTCGCATGGCTGAGGATCTATGCCCACTAGCGAGGTTGTACAATAAGGGCAAAACGGTGGGGGGTA
>CAJNJA010056919.1:17998-51825 GCA_905231915.1 Symbiodinium necroappetens | reverse complement strand
CCCCCAAAAAAAAAAAAAAAAAAGGTTGGCGGCTTTGGGGTCGGGTGTTAACGCCAGGTCCAGGCTCTTGTGGCTCCGGGACAAACGGCGGATATTCCAACAATCCACCAGGGTTCAGGGTTCGGGTTTAGGGTTTAAGGTCTAGGGTTTGAGGAGAATTCTAACTGCGCTCTGTCATGAGCTTTTGAGCTCAAGCGCTGGTTGTGGACGTCTGTGAGGAGTTCCTGCACGAGTCTCACCTCAGTCGCCATGCAGCAGCTGAATCGACCGTGTGAAAAACCCCTCTGAGGTTGTAGGGTGTAGGGTTTAAGGTTGATATGCCGGCTCAAAGCTCACAATCACTTTCTAGATCCTCTTGCGAGTAAGCCAAAGAGCCATTCCCGCATGGCATCCCAAGGCCCAGAAAGGCCCTTGCATCTCCAAGACCAGTCTCCTCTCTGCACCCGACAGTGCAGTCCGAGTTGCTGCCTCTTGGTGGCCTGGGTCAAAGCTGTCTGTCAGACTTACATAGGGTTATACTATATTATATATAGGGTTATATTATATTATAATATAATGTATTATATTATCTTATATTGTGTATTATATTATATACGCATTATATATCATGGAACTTGCACCGATGATTCCATCTTCGGACAGACCTCAACTCATGCCAGACACCCCAATGCAATCACTGCAAGCCCTCTCCGGGTACCCTGAGCATGATTACGCGAAAGGAGGGCGACTCACACAAGAAGGACTTGAGTAAAGGCGGAGGTCAGGGATTCAAGGGGCTGTACATACAAAAAACGCCAATAGTGAAATGGAGCCCCATGAATACTCACTTACACGGCAGTGCAAACGCTACTTTAGGCTTTCAGCGGAAATGACTACAAACACCAAGGACCCTTCAATGTCTCCACCATTCAGAGTTATGAGCATGTAGGCATTGTGCTTCCTACACTCGATGCCAAAAGCCAGAAACCCGATTGAATGAGACATATCTTTCTTGAGAACAACAGCTGAACAACCTTTCCAAAACCGCTGAAACTCTGACATGCTAAGCCTCAATCAAGATAGTCCAGGGCATAACCAGCCTTGATCATCGGTGCTGCTCACGCACAGCATCAGCGGGTCGGAAGAGACCACCCTTTCGGGCCCCTCCTGGCCGCGATCTAAGGCTTAGGGTTTTAGGGTTTAGGGGGTTTAGGATCTTTTTTGCGAGGGTTTGGCGTTTGAGATTTGGGAGTAGGGTCTATGGGGCTTAGGCAGGGCTGAGAGGGTTGAGGGTTTTGGTGTGTAAGTTACAGGAAACTTATGAGGAATCCCTTCTCGAGGATTAGATTTCGTCATCATTTGTGCTTTGATGGTTGCGGCTGGGAGAAGTGTGTTTTGATTGCGTGTTTAAGCTGTGTCTTGTGGAGCAGGTTTAGTTTCTGCTTCTATATGCAAAAACCGCAAAGCAAACACCCTCACAAACCCTACCACCGATACACCCTGCGCCAACCCCAAACTGTTAACCTTAAGGTGAGGCCTGACACCTTCGGCTGCAGTGCTTTAGCTTGCAAGCCGAAGGGTTCAGAAGGTACAGGGTTAAGCGACATCCTCGAACCCGAACTCCCGTAAGCGTCACAGAAACCAGAGCGCCCAAACAAGGACTGCCTCATCTTCTGCAGAGCACAAGCCATGCTTGCCTTTTTTTGGACAGGCGAGCCGTCTCCTTCCTAGTCATCTGCTCAGGGCGGAGCCAAAGTTTTCAAAGCTCCTGCTCACTGCACTTCACCTAGTGTAAGGCTCCCAAGCCCTAAACCCTATACCCCTAAACCCTAAAGAGTAAGAAGGTCCAAAAGCCGCCCAAGAAAAACGAGGCATGCCCAGCAGAATTGCCCATGCAGCCCTGGTGGAGTATGAGAGTTCAGGGTTTAGTGATTCGAGTGTGGGGGCGGTTTAAAGTTTGGGTATGAACTGGACGCTTCCTGAGGTCCTACTAAAGTTTCTAAAGCCTATACATCCTAGATCGTGAATACCTCAAGGGGCAAACGACAAACCTTGAGCATCAAATCCTAAAGTCTAAAACCATACAATCTTTATCCTACACCACCGAATTCAACCCCGAAATGCCGAAACCACCGATTTGCACAAATTCCCCAAGTGACTACACCCCAAACGAACAGTCCTATGGAGCCACAGGCAGTCCGCTCCCAGATTCCGTTCCCAAATTTCTACACACTAATGCAAACCCGTGACTGATTGGCCTTGCTCCCAGCATGAGCACTGTGATAGAGATCCTGGTTATGCTAATCAAACTTAAGAATCTTTCAACCAAGGGGGATTACCAGTCACGTGCCTGCACTACTCAAGAAGCCCACAGCCCCACCCCGAAGACCTAATTCTCCCCAAAATTTCGTCCGCCGGACCCGTTACACCACCACCCTGAAACCTATACACCCCCTGAACAAGAGGCGGAAGCATAGAAACACACCCTAACCCCAAGCCCTGAACCCAAAATATTACCACCCCTCCCCCAAACCCCAACCCCCTCCCCCCCAAACCACGAGGCCGACCTTGAACCCGGAGCCAAGACCACGGAGGCGGAGTTTGGCCCCCGTCCGCTTAGCAATGATCTTCCTGAGCGCTTTCGGGGGCTTTGGGTCTGGGGTTTAGGGTTTAGGGTTTAGGGTTTGGGTTCAGGGTTTAGGGTGCACCTGGGCTTAATGGATATAGGGTTGAAAGGGTGGATATAGGGCCTAGGGCTTTTAGGAATCAGGCTGTGCAAGGGTTTAGGGTATAGGGTTAAGGTGTAATTGGGGTGTAGGGTTCAGGAATGTTTAGGGTATAGGGCTTAGGGTTCAGGGTAGATCTAGGGTCCAAGGTTTAACAGGGTTTAGAGCTTACTGTTTGGAGTATAGTTTACGGTACGTGTAAGGGTGATAGAAAGGTTCCTTAATGAAGGGATTCTATAAGGGAGCTCTACATTGGTTCTCAAAATGGGTGTAGGGTGAGACTCATTCCGTCATTACATAGGGGAGCTACCCTGTAGAGACACGCATGAAGAAGACTGTGCGTAAGGCGCGGCTTCTCAAAGGCTTCCACTTCACATTGAGGCTTCGATTCTTCCGGTATCCACACCAGTTCAGCAATAGTCCTTGCCTAATGGGTGTTGGAGGAAGTCTCAGTGCAAAGGCTGAAGAGACATCAAACGAACAACTAAACCCTGAGCACGCTGAAAGCTCCAAGGTCCTTTGAAGTTTATGGGCTCTGGGCCTCAGCACTCATGCTCATCAGCCGGTCTAGTGGCCTAACTCAAATATGTGTTAGAGCCTGGCTCAGTGTTGATTGCTGCGGCAGCATGCGGCAGTTGCAGATGCGGTTGGTATAGAGGCTCCTCCAACTGGAATCCGCTAGTTTCAGTTCCAACAGTAATCACCCATCCTGCATTCTGGTGTGATCAGCGTATAGCCCTAAACCCTAAACCTTAAGCCCTAAACCCTAAACCCTAACCCCTAAACTTCTAAACCCTAACCCTAAACCCCAAACCAGAACCCGAAACTCTCCAGCCAACGGTCTTGCTGTTCTCAACTGAGCTGCGGAAGACCTAGCCTTCGTGTGCAAAGCCGTTCCAAGGCCTCGAACATCGCACATGTGCCTTCAGAAGGGATAACTCCATCTATGTCACAAAACCAGAACCAACCAACCCGCTGTACTCTGAAACCTCTCAAAACTCGAAGCACCAAATCCCTGACACGAGAAACCTGCAATCAAGAACTCCACTGCACCCCGAACACATTATGCGCATGCATCCTCAACATCAAACCATTCGACGATTCTAGACAGTGCACCCCAAAACCTTGAAAAAACCCAGACCCGTACACAATCCTGAAGAACCCTCGAAGACCCTGAACAAACCCCTAAGCCTAAACCACACCACCTCTATGAACCCATCCTGAACCGAACCCTCCGGGCCCCTACCGCCAAACCCCTGAAGCCCGCTACTCAACCTACTGTAGGGTAATAATTAGAATAGGGTTTTTGGGGGTATATTATCATATAATCATAATAAGGAGCCCTTACAACAGTATTGGTAATTATTGACCACCCCCCCCCCGCCCCCTGCTTACAGCGAGAAGCATATGGTGACCCCTCTCACCGAAGATCCGCTGGCGCACGTTGAACTCAAGATCCTCCCCGGCAGCAGTTCTCGAACAAAAACTAAGGGTCCATGTACTCATATAGTATACACATTGGCCCCCTATACAGAGACTACTTTAAGGCCAAAGCATGTTCCAACAAACGGGGGGGGCAGGTTTAGGGTTTTAGGGTTCAGGAATTCAACTCAGCCGACTCCGGAAATGAAGGAAACAGTTGGTTGACCAACGTCAACACATGGATGCAGCTCGCATGTATCCATTACTGCTGTTGAAGAGACCGTGCCACAACATGAGGACAGTGCTTGCCCGTTGGTCCTGCTTGATGCCAATCAGAAACTGGCACTGGAGCTTGTCCTTCGGAAGTTGCCCTAAACCCCAAAATCCTAAACCGTTTGAGACCAACTTCTGACCGGCAAGTGTGAACGGATCCAAAGAGCCGGCATGTTCCGGAAATCTGTGGTCCTGGTGATCGCAGAAGCAGCTTTTCCCGACTTGACAACTCCGTGACATTGGCTACACTTTCATATATGTATGTATATATATATATAGATATATTCATACCTTGCGAGCCGTGGTGGAACAATAGCAAGGATGCTCGGAAAAATTGTGACAGGAAGGTTCGCATTCCAGTTACTGTCAGCAGCAGTACGAGTTACCAGCCAAATAAGCTAGTTCTCATAGTCACATTACTAACAAGAGCAACTTTGAAAATCTGATATAAACATACTGAATCAGCACTAATGCTATCCTCGAACAAACCCTTAAACCCTGAACCCTAAACCCCTAAGCCCTTTAAACCCTCGAACACCCAAACCGGACCCACGTCCTCCTGAGATACTTGCAACATGTCCAGCTCCTTCGAGGGCACAGCCGTGCTTCTGGGTAGTTCTCTAAATGAGGGTCCCCTTTGTAAGTGCCCCAAAAAAGTACGGCACCCTTATGAAAAGGACCTGAAAAAAGGGATCCGAATTTAGAGGACTACCTTTATGCTCTTTTACACCAGCGTATCAATTTAGGGGTCGGGCTCCGGGTTCGGGCACTTTGAGTTTGAGGGGGTAGGGTTTAGGGTTTAGGGTTTAGGGGTTTAGGTTTTTTGGGTTTGGGTTTAGGTTTTAGGGTTTCGGGTTTAGGGTTTAGCATCAGAGGGCCCTGGCACTTTACTTGACTGCAATAGCTGGAGTAAGTGTGCAAAGTCCTGCGGCAGCAGAACCGCAACGATTAGATCGTCACCCTAAGCCCTAAACAGAAAACCCAATAAGGGCCGAGGTACCTGCATAGTACGAGGCATTGGGGTTTCCATCGTAGAAACTTCTACGATGGTTTGCGGAAGTCTCTCCCAGGCAGCTGCTTCGGACTCTTTGGGGAAGGAGATATATTAGAGGATCCGACTAGTGCCCTAGTGATGTGTAGTCGGAGTCCCTGCAAACAACGACCCCTCAAAGGAGATCTCCATCCTTCGTTGGGTTTAGGATTCGGGGGGTCCCTGATGTCAAGTTTGATGAAGCGAGCGAGGATTGGGGCCTACGGCCTGCTGTGCAAGGCAAGGAGTTGGAACACAGGTCGAATCGCTCCATGACAGTGGGCGTCTGACAGCATGATGCTGAGATTTCATCGGTGATTTCTCGGCCATCTGCCGGTAGGGAGCATGCCCAGGAGTCTCTTCATGAGCGCAGATCCACTTGAATTTAAGGCTCCACTCTCAAACCCTGAATCCTAAACCATAAAGCCTGTGTTCTGCAGGGGAAACTTGCACCGCGCAGCATGTCAGGTGAGCTCTGCAGCTCGCGCAGTGGTGCCATGCAGCCTTCAACATGACCACGATAAACGTCCTTTCACACGAACCCTCTGGAGCACCTTCACAAAGATCGTTCCATTGAACACGACGCTTGCCACCTGGCAGACCATCAGCCTGAGTTTTAAACTACAGCAGCAGGTCGAAACAAGCCAAAGATGACGCCTTGAAACCCGGAAACTCCATGGCTTAGGGCTTACCTGGACCCCAAAAGTATGTAGAATAGGGTTTTGGGGCCATGATTTTACCGACTTTTGGGGGTGTAGGTAGGGTTTAGGGCACCCACTCACCAACCTTCCCTGAACTGGCCCTGCTGGGGCATCACAAGGTTGAGGGTTCGGCCAGCTGAGACGAAGGCTTGAAAGAAAAAAACGGCCCACACGACGAAGGAAGGATCCAGAGTGTTTGGGGGCCCAGTCGAAGAGCTAATGTTGATGATATAAATCCTGCATTATCTTAAGGACCCTGAACTATGGAAATTATGGTATATTCCTTATTCTGGCTAATGCAGGATTTATATCATCAACCGTAGCACCCCAAGTCGCAAATCGTAATCGTGGGGTTCGTTTTTTGGGCCTTAAATCGCTCGTAGCCACAGGGTTTTCTAACCAGGGCTTGTGAGGAACAAGTAAAGGTTTCAGCGGCGGCGGTGACTAGAATAAGACTTCCATAGCAGCTGCCAAAAAGGCGATGATATGATATTGCCAATCATCCAAGGCGGCGACAAATCTCGATGGGACAAACAGCTTAAAACAAAAAACAACAAGACCAACATGACTGAGGCTGTTGATTCCGGTAAGTCATGGTCTCATTTCTCCAAGTGTCGATGGATTCCGGCGGCTTTCCATCACCGACCTCCTCGCGCACAAAGATGCCCAGGGTCTCGATGTGCTCTGTGAAGGGAAACATGTCATAGCAGCCTCTGCTTTCACAGGAAGCTCTGCTGGAAATCGTTAGTTCTCTCAATTACGGTCGCTTTTTCGGTCCCCAAAATAGTATGGCACCCTTATCTAAGAAACCCTCAAAGGGACCCTAATTTAGAGAACTAGCCAAATGGAGATGTCGCTCAGTTCATGGTGCCTTACCTCGGGGTATTTGCCGCTCGAGGTGCAAGCTATGGTCTTCCAATGCTGAAACTCTCACACCTTGTCTCAAGGCTTGACGATTCTGGGGAGGAGCTTTGGGTTAGGTAAAAAAAGTTGCAGGGTTCAGGGTTAGGACCCCTGACGATCGATGTAGCACCGCAGGATATTCTGGTTTCGAAACATCTCGGGGACTAAGCTCGCGAAACCCCAGATACTAAACCCCTAACTGCCAATCCCAAACTCCAAACCCTTGTCAGGGGCTTAAGGCTTTACATTCTGGCTTCCAGGAGAGGCAGTAAGATCTACAACCAACGTGTCAAGAGCTGAACCGGTAAGTATAGTATAGGATAGGATAGCATGATAAAGTAATATAGTCTAGTATAACAACAGCCACGACTACACCAATAATAGCAAGAATAGCCATAACTCTATTCTGTTACTGACAATGATAATTCTAATGACATAGCAACAGAACCCCTAAGCTCCTTGAAGGACCCTCCCACCACCCTCCCAAGCCCCCCCCCCCTTCCACACCTGTTGCAAAAACCCTGTCGAGTCCCAAGGTAACCCTGAACTTTGAAAGGTAAACCCCCAGTCCGAAACCCGTGAAGGAAAGAAAGCCAGAAATCACCGACTGCCCGTGCCAGCGAACGAAGGGAAAGCAGCCGAAAAGGAGGGCCGAAGCTGGCATCGGCCTCAGATGTGACTATGTTTATGGTTTGGTGTTGTTGTTGTTGTTGCTGTTGCTGTTGCTGTTGCTGTTGTTGTTGTTGTTGTTGTGTGCGTGCGTGTCGTGAACATGGATCCAAATAGCTTATCAAGCCAAAGAGGCCCTATGAATGGTGATCTGATCAGAAAAAGCCGAAACATTTGTATACAGCGCTGTCAAGCTGCAAACCCCTCGTATAGAAGCCTAAATAGTCACCTGTACGATTTTGGGGGGCTCCATATTATAACTGCAGTACAACATAACCCAAAACCCGAGTCTAGTCATTAAGGCCCGCCCCCAAGCCGAAGCCGGATGCACGAAAGGATGTCCTAATCCCTACGATGGGTCCCGATGCCTGCAGCTGCCAGACCTTTCCCGGTGAGGGTATGCAGTAATCATAGTTTAGTTTATTATGCAAGGTCTACGCTTTTGGATACAAAGTATAGGCAGTATAGGGCACTTTAAGTTGAGAGATATTAGGGTTTTAAGATAAGTAACGTGCCAGTGGTCCTAAAATTGCTTTGCAGGCCCGGGGCTGGTATGTATGTTCGAAATGAAGCAGCCGATCGCGAGGAGAATTCTCGCTTGTGTGGTTTAGGGTTTAGGGTTTAGGGAAGCCGGCCGTGCTTTGTAACTGGGAGCTGCGCAACCACTACTTTTCAAACTAAATCTGAAGCTCCACACCCAAACAAAAACAAAAACACCGAAAATCTAAGCCATGAGCTTCCATAAACCTTGAACACGGAAACACCGAAACTCAAAGCCCACACCCTGCAACCCTAGACACCCAAGCCCCTTAGCCAAAAAACCTCACAAAACCGAAGCAAACCCGTAAAGTAACCCAAAGGTTATCTTTAAACATACCCAGAAGTAGCCCCCTTGCTCTGCAAGCCCGTAGCTTTCGGGTTTCTGCCCGTCAGCCGGTCAGCATCGGCCATGAAACTGTCATGACCACCTGAAATCTAGGGGTTCAGATTTAGGAAGGTTTACGGCTTAGAGCTTATAATAGTAGCTGACCAAAGTAGCGGACCAACAACCCCAAAGATTGAACAACATATCGGCAAACGCAGAAACCAATGCTCGATTCCAATGTGTGGACATAGGACACCTTCCAAAAGTCAATCCAAACGTGTCCCTGCGGAAAAGCTAGTCTAGTTGCGCCTGCCTAACCGGCAAAGCCTCATCAACCCTGTAGTAGTGCTGCACTTACGACATTCGCAGAAACAAACACACACACACACACACACGCACACACACACACATGCCTCGCAAATGCCGAAAATCAAAATAAAGAGCGTGTATGCCCAAGGGCTGACGCTGCACATCTTCTTGATTCTCTCGCAAGCCTCTACAGCAATGCTATCACTCGATCAGATCACTTGCTCACCAGGCATAGTTCCGATGGTAGGCCTGCGGCCCCCTGCTTTTGGTAGCACACAGTTCGAACTTTTGCAGCAGGGGTGGACACGCACACACACAAACAAACACACACACACAAACACACACACACACACATACGCACACACACATACGCACACACACACACACGCACACACACACACATGCGCACACACACACACAGACACACACACCCGCGTGCAGACACAAGAACTGGTCTGAAACTCGTGAATCTCAGGGCTTGTAGCATGGGCTTGTCACTCGGTGACAACTTATCGGCATATGACTGCGATACCGTGTATCTGTACATATGTATGCATGGACAAATAATACACACTCGCAGGTTCATATGAAAATACACTCTGACACACACACATGCATACTTGTCGAGCTAGTAGTCAGTAGTTACAGAAAACCTAAAGCCCTACACGCAATATGAAGTGTGTGCCAACTGCAAAATACCTTAAACTCCTGACCGAGCCAAGCATCAGCTCATGTAGATCACCTGAGAAAGGTAGTGGAAACCGTGCCAACTCCAGCGCCCAGAAATCGTTAACAATTTCAATTACACACTAAGTCAAATCCTATAGTGGTCTAGGGTCTGGTCCCCAATTGCATGCACTGCAATTACATGCACTGGCCTACGACTCGGGATTCCGGTCAAGGGGCTGGGCGTAATTGCTGCAACATGCTGAAATAAACAAACCTATAAATCCTGAACAGCTGAAACCTGTACCCTGAAGAGGGAACCCTGCTGAAAATTACCTCCTACACTCTAGACTCCTGATGCCTGAAGCTTAAACCCTGCCGTCAACTCGCAACCCCTGGCCGCGGCCAGTTTTCGCGTAAACCCCCGGGCCCAGTGCTGCCGAGCACTACCAAGCCTACCGAAAGATCCGTAGTGCTGCTCACTGAGGATCTTCGGGTTTAAGACCACAGACACACGTCGGAGTCTCGACGGCGGCAGACTACTCATCGCCCAGCACACCGAGCACACATTGCACTTGGGCCGCTTCTTCACCAGGTTCTCGCAACCTTCCGTGGTGCACAGGCGTGTGCCCTTCGCGGCCGCAGTGCCGGACTGGACAAACACAGGCACGGGCATGGCAGAGAGGAGGCGAAGCAGTGAAGCAATGCTCAAACAAAAGCTTGAGGTGTGAACCCCTTACTATGTGGGTCTTTCCGAAAATTAGGGCCTTAGGGTACCTTATTTTGGGGTCCTTACAATAAGGATCCGACTATTTAGGGTACTATATTAGGGTCCCCTATTTTCGGAAACCTCCATGTAGATGTCTCATGCAGCTCAGGGGCCGCAACTATCCGAACCCCTCCGCAACCTAATATAGGGGCCTGAAATTATTACCTATACCATTTTTTTTTGGGGGGGTTCCTTATTAAGATTAAAGGAGAATATACTCCAACACCCTATTCTAACTATGAAGGCCCCTACATTATCACCATGGCCCCTACATTAAACCGTTATAATAACCCTTATGGAACCCCTTAAAAAGGAAGCCTATTCTAATTCTACAGGCCCTACATAAAAAAAATAGAAAGCCTTGAAGAGCAGGCCGTGGCTCAACCCTGGAGCCCGGCCTTGGAAAGCTTCCAATACCCCTTAATTAAGCAATATACGTTAAATTATAGGGGCCTTAATATTATGATTTAAGGTATATTCCTTAATTAAGGGGTATTTGGCTCTGTGGCTGACCCCTTGAACTGCTACAGAACTCTGATAGAGCCCCCTGTAAAACCCTGTCACTTTCAGGGCACTATAAGGGTCTACAAGGGGTAGTACAAAGGTCTGCTACAACGGCTGGTAGTTTTGCAAGCAACACCTACAAGGGCAATAGGGGTTTAGGGTTGGAAGTTCGAGTACCTATAAACCCTAAACTTGGGGTTAATGGCTTTCGGGCTTCTTACAGTTACAAGTCAAAAAGCCCCTGCGTCAATGCCCGAAACACCCAAAACCTCTTAATTAAGTCTTAAGCCCTAGACCCTGAACCCCGTAAACGCCAAACGCACCACATTCACACTAAACCTTAAAACCCTGAACACTAAACCGAAACCCTGAACCCTACCCCCGCCCAAAACACATATATATATATATATATTTAAATGTATTTATATATTCATTCTTTTAATTACAATATAATAATAACAACAATAATAATATTCATAATAATAACCCCCCGGAGCAACGAGGAAACCAAACCAAGCCGCCACCCGCACCGAGGAGCTCCGGATTGCGGCAGCCTCGGCCTCTTCGAAGAAGTGCAGCCGGGCGTAGGGTTTTGCGCTTATAGGGTTTAGGGTTTCGGGCTTATAGGGTTTATAGCGTGTAGGTTTTATTATAGGGTTTATAGGGTTTAGGGCTTATAGGGTGTATAGGGTTTAGGGTTTAGGGGGGTTTGCCCAAAATTAGACTTCAAAGCTGGCGGCCGAAACTCTCCTCAGAACCCGATAAGGGTTCCGGTTCAGTGTTGCTTCTCGAAGCTACACTTCTTGGATTTAAGGGGTTAGGATGCGATTGTGTTTGAGCTGCTTTTGGCTTGCTGCCATTTGGGCTTGTCGAAAATCGCAAGGCAGAGCAATTTTTAGGTGATTGAGGTAACGGCTTAGGGTCCTTAGGGTTTTTAAGGGCTCGCAGCTTTGAAGCCAACTTTCAATTGGGGTAATCGGTCTAGGGCAGCTTCGGTATGTCAGGTATTTACATCTCAGGACTTTACCCTGTACTACTACAACTTTACTTTAACCTCCTCTTCGCAGTCTTTTGAAGTTGCTCTCACAAACCCTGTTATCGAATTTATAAGGACTCTACCAGAAAGTAGGTCATGGCAGGGACTATCCAAGGGACCCAAACACCTCTTGTGACTGCTTCGTTGCTGCTGTCTCCATGTTCAGGAGTCAAAACGTCAACCTTAGTCTTAGGTATGGGCCGGAGCTCTAGATCTTGTGAGACACATTACTTTGATAGTCTACCTGAGCGGTTTCACTGCTTCACGATTTGGGAGAAATAGGATGAGAGGAAAATCCAGCATGGGTTCTGTAGCTTTACATATAGAACACTGACTTGAACAAGGGCGAGTAATTCCCACTGAAGCTGCATCGGCATATCATGACCATCCTATAAACGGATTGAAGTCCTCTTAAATCAGGAATGATGCCGAACATGTCGTTCCTTTGTTCTGTGAAGCTTACTAGGCTTTGAGGCTGTGATTTTAGCGTATGCGCGGATCACCGCCAGTGCTGCCATCATCAACAAAAGCATTCAATAACATGAAGAACATTTACGAAAACAACCGCAACCAGCCATGGTATGGGTTGAGCCCCACCTCGCCACCGACGAGGCCCTGCACCCAGCGCCGGAGAGCCAGGCCCCTTCGGGGTGGATCGAGGACCAGCCCCTGACTCGCAGAAGCTTTTTGGTTTGGTTTGTTGAACTCTCTCTTTTTGCGACAACTCTTGATGCTTTAGGGTTCAGGGCCTTCTTTGTGATCTGACCTTGTGGATATACTACACCCACGCCATAAACCGCCTACACCCCAAATCCTGACACCCGACCATGCCAGAGGGAATGTCTGAATTCAATTCCCTGAACCCGAACCCCCTGTGAGGCGAATGTTGTGTTGTGGCGGAACCCTAAGGACTCGTATTACGAATTATCCTTAAATTTTTAAACCCAAAAAACACTAAACCCTAAACCCCAAATCCCTAAAACCCTAAACCCTAAGCCCTAAACCCTGAAGATCGAAAAAAGCTCCCACTGCCGTGCGACATCTGCGCCGCCCTCCGGCCCAGCGAGGGAGGCCAGCGCCTTTCGACCCCAATTTCCGGCTTTCAAACTTAAGGTTTTGGGTTTAGGACAGAAAAGTTTCAGGATTTAGGGTTGAGGTTTGAAGATTGAGGTTTCAGGGTATAGGCTTTATTTTGGGGCTAAGGGTTCAATTAAATACGAAACCTAACCTGGTTTCCTGCTCAGGGACTTTAGTTTCCACTGCCTTATGAGGGAAGTGTAACATGTTTCAACTTACATCGCAAGAGTTCAGAAAAGCGACGGGGAAAACCCATAGTTCAGGGAACCGCGTTACCAGACTTAGGGGACCTGAATGCGGATCCACTGCAAGGCACCATTGAAGTCTCTAGGCTTCCCCAAAGCTCGTAGGCTTACTACTGCGTGCACCTTGCGCTCTTGCATCTGCAGAGACTACCCAAAATAACCAACGAAGCACAAAGCACTGGTCGCACTAACATAATGCCTTTAAAGCTGTAGCAACCGAAATCCCAACAACAGTAACTAGACCCTAATTCTACTCCCGGAAGCCACAGACCCAACCTCCGAAGACTCACCCGACATCCTGCCCCCCAAAGCTCCCCACGCTACCTACAGTCTCCCTTGTAGTTCCTTTTTTGGCAAGACCAATTTTAGCAGTTACGATCCTACAAAGTAACCCCAAGAACAACGGAGACGACAGGGAGCACCCCAAAATCCCAGATTTCCAACTTTGAAGATCTCGAACCCTGAGACTCCAAAATCCGCTAATTAAGGACATATCCCCTAAGTTATAATTGGACCCTGTAGTATGACTTGAAGTATACTCCTCATGCTAAAGGGCTTTCAGGAGCCTCACCCTAAACCCTAAACCCAGAACCCGAAACCCTGAACCCTAAACCCTGAACACGAAGCCCTGAACCCTAGAAATCCTAAACCCTGAACCCGTAAGCTTGAACCCTAAACGCTAAACCCGAAACCCTGAACCCGCCACCTCGAACCCTAAACCCGAATCCCTGAACCCGAAACCCAAAAACCCGAAACCCTGAACCCTAAACCCCGAACCCTAAAACCGAAACCCTGAACCCGAAACCCTAAACCGAAACCCTGAACCCTAAACCCGACCCGAAAGCCTAAACCCGCAACCCTGAACCCTAAACCCCGGACCCGAAACCCCGAACCCTAAACCCTGAACCATAAACCCTGAACGCGAAGCCCTGAACCCGAAACCCTGAACCATAAACCCTGAACGCGAAGCCCTGAACTCTAAACCCTAAACCCTGAACCCTAAACCCGAAACCCTGAACCCTAAACCCTAAACCCTGAACTCTAAACCCGAAACCCTGAACCCTAAACCCGAAACCCTGAACCCGAAACCCCGAACCCTAAATCCTGAATCCGATACCCGAAACCCCAGGCCTCCGAAGCCTTCAGTGCCGAGAACTCCAGCGACAAACCCTCACGACCCTGCGCAGGGGCTGTTTAGGGCTTCGTCAATCTAGTGTTTATCGGTTTAGGGTTTTGGGGGTTTTGGGGTTTCGGGTTCAGGATTTAGGGTTTGGGGGTTTAGGGTTTGGGGTTTATTAGGCCTTCTGCCAAGGCTGCTCGTCTTGGTGTTCGAGGTGTCTGCTCTTTAGGTCTCAAAGCTTGGATTAGGTCTTGCCTGCGGTCTATCAGCGCTTCGGCGTCAGTTAAGATAAAGAATGACTTAGGGGCTGTGTACCCTAGCCCAAAAAGGTTAACCTTTCAATCATGGTACTATTATATAAGCCCAAAAAGGTTAAAGGCTACCTACTCAGCTACTAAGATGATGCGAGCTTTACTGGTTTTAGGTCTGATATCTAGCCCAGGCTGCGGGGCCCCGGCTTTGGTGTTCGGCATATCGTCTAGGTTTAGCGTTTGGGTGCCCTAGGAGTGACGGAAAAAACAACAAAAAACACTACGGCAGCACATCTTACGGCCCGTGAATGTAACTATCCGAGAAAAAATGATCAGACCAATCTTCGCTTATAAATCAAGACTGTATTATTCGTACTACTCGTTTGGAACTGACAAGGGTTGCCTCAAACTGTTCGGGGTTCAGGGATGTAGAGTGACGTGTTGGTAGATGATCTCATGTCCATGTATAAGGCCAGATATGTGCGTGTCCATATGGATATAGATATATAGATATAGATATAGATACAGGTACTGCATGCTCGCTCTCTCTCTCTCTCTCTCTCTCTCTGCTTGCATGGCCCGGTACTCCCTGAAATTTAAACGGCCAGGATCCTGAGGATCTGGAGAATACTCTCCAGATCATAGAGGGCCTGCATATGCAGGACCTATTCAGGATGGTTTACGTCCTGATTCCTAAACCTCATTACCTGCAACCCCCGACATTCATGTCTACGTTATGGTCGGTAGTGACCTTTCGATTAAGTCACACCACCCAGAACTTTTGGGTAGTTGGGGCCGCGGGCAAGGAGTGTCGAGGCCGCTGATCTCTAATGGCCCTAACTTAGATGATGGGCTCTTTTCCCAAACCTTACCTGATCCGCTCTTTCCAAACCCGAAGCAGTGAGTAGGTACAGGAGTCTGCAGGTAGGGTTATCGAGACGAGAGTTCGACTTCGCGCGATAAAGCAACCCGACAACATTGAAACCGAAACAAGCCCGAAACCTAAAACAGCAAACCCATAGGACCGCACCTGCATAGCTTTACGAGACCCCTTTGACACCTCGAAGCTGAGCAAGTAAAGACCCCAGTTCTATACATGAATCCTTTCAAATCCGTCATGCGGGCCTACGACACTGTAGGGGCCTTAATAATTAGAATAGGGCTGGTATATTGGACTATAACTATAATAAGGAACCCCCAACAATATTACTGGTGATTGTTTAGGCGTCTATATTAACCCTACTTTACAGAGTGACTGTGAGTCTGCAGATACCAGTGAGGGAATTGGCCTCTTGGCCGAAGTTCCTCTCTGCGTTCGCATAGAACGGCGCAGCGCCTAGAACGGTTGCAGTTTAGTGTTTATTGTCAGGCTTCTCGCTTAAAGTGTGACGACTGCCCACCCTCAAAGGGGCACACAGTACCGCTGAGTCTGGTTTAAGTTTAGGAGTTGGAGTGCCCATGCACCTATTTCGAACTCGTTCGAAGGATGTGTTCGCGACTTCGGGATTAGGAGAGGTAGGTTTAGGCCGATATTTACGATGTTCAGGGTTTAGTTTTAGGGTCATACAGTTTCCTCGGCTCTTCTTGTAAGAGCTGAACAACTATTGTGGTTTTCTTCACAAAATGCAATGCAAGATTGACTAACATTTTCAGACTGGCCCAGTTTTGGGGCTCTTGGCCCATATACACACCTTTCGACACACGCATAAAACTCATAAACACCACAAGTTCCCAGAATCAGGGGGGCTTATAGTATAAATTTGCGGGGGAAGCCTTTGACGCATCCGATTGCTGATTATCTGGGCCCCTCAGTTCATGCTTTGCGCCCAAAACCAGGTCCATAGCAGCGTTCCAAGGCCCTTAATCTGAAATCCTTTCGTCCTCCAAGAAGAGCCCTAAACCCTTCAGACGTTCAAGGGGCATAATAATATGCAGGGTCCGAAGTTATAAGTACCTTATAGCTAGGATTCGAAGATGCAGCCCCGTTCTTCTTATCACACTACTTACGAAGTCCCCTGAACCGCTAAGTAAACCCTAAACCTGAACCCTGAACCCTAAACCTAAACACTAAACCCTCAATCGGAAACCCTAAACCCTTTATAAACGCCTAAGTGGTTTCAGGCTTGCGGGTCCCGGCTGCTCAGGGTTTAGGGTTTAGGGTTTGGGGATATTTCGGGGGTGGCAAACGGTGGAAACGCTGGTGAGGACACCAGATCTGCAAGAAGACAAGTTAGGCCTTGGAACCACGGGGCTCATCCTGAGGTAGAACTAGTACCAGACTGGCATTGCCATTTCTAACCAAAGTAGACCGCAGGTGTAGTCTAACTCGGTGACCCTGTGATGTGTTGCTGCCGGCGGCCAGCTGCGCCTTCAATCGCATGATCCTGCTACTGGATGAAGACGGAAAACCCTGCATCCCGAATCCGAGCACGAAGTCCAAGCTTAACTCTGGGAAATTCAAAGAACGAACACTCCGAGACGAGGATCAGTTCGGATTCACGTCGGTGCTGAGGAGGGTCACCTTCCCCACCTCCTGCGGAATCTTCAAAAAAGGCCTTGAGGCCCCTCAAACGCCAGTAACGCCATAGTGTACGGTCTGACTCCGGCCGAAAACGCATCCCCAATATGCTCTCTATACAGACAGAACCCAAACCTCCATCTCCATACAAAGAAGAACGGAGGCTTTCTCGCACAGAGGGTGTCGCTCCCCACACCTCTTCCAGTCACTCAGGACTCGAACCCTGTTACCAGTACCACTTTGTAGGGCTTCTGGGATCCAGGTTGTAGGGTCTATATGGCACAAGGGTAGAGTATGGGTGTACCGCTACCTCAGTCAATTCGTAACAAGACATGGACTTTGGCCACATTGCTCTTTCGGGCATGAGTGTTCTGCCAGTCAGGGGGCTCCCGCCCTTAGATACCTTTGCATCGGGTTGCTGTGGGGCTTGGGAAGGCCGAAAGCCAATCACCTGGCATGTTTTAGTCAGCTTTCCTCTATGGATCTTTCAGTCGATCTCGGCGTGGAAGACATCCGGGGGGCTCTTAGGCTTCGTGCCGCAAGGGGCTCTGTCAAAAGATCAATCCTCCAAACGGGAGTGAAGTGACGAGACTAATGCTGAAGGTTCCTAAACCCGCAAAACCCTACGTGGAGGGCAGGGGGACTTAGTAGGTCGGCTAAGTAAAGTATAGGGCTACCTGATGCTTCCAGAACACCATGTACACCAACCAACCTTATAGGCGCCTCTCAACTTTCAGAGCCGATCTCTGGACCCTGAAAAAATATGCAATCCTGCAGCCCCTCCCAACATGGGGCCTCCATCTTCGCTACCGCATCAGCGAGGCTTATGCCGATAACGCCCACACCGCCACAAAGTTCCTCAGGCTACTCAGGGCTGCCACGCTTACGCTCTAGGTGTCATCGCCAAACACTAGAATTAGCATCTTTGTTGGGACAACCTGTTTCATGGTCTAGGACCTCCAAAGCCAGAAGAAAAGGTAGCCTACAAGATAAGTGGTGCAATTGAGGTTCTGGAACATGCTTACCTTGGAAGAGGAAGCGCAATCCTAAGCCTTATGAACCCGAAACCCTAAACTCCTACAAGCCCCAGCACAAAAAAAAAACTATCAACCCTAAACCTTAAACTCCCAGACCCCATGTTAAAGAACTATCAACCCTGTAAGCCCAGTTGGACAGCCTTCTGATGACTTCGGGGCTTGGCCTACTGGACCTTCAAGGGGTTTAGGGTTCAGGGCTATCGACTTTTAGCGTTGTAGAGTTTAGGCTTTAAGGTTTCGGGCTCGAGGATTCGGGTTTAGGGTTTAGGGTTTGGGGCTTAGGGCGAGTTTTGCGTCCACGGAAATCAGCAAATGACGAGCCGCAAACTCTTCCTGCAGATCCCAAAGGGTCCTAAGTACCTGTATTTTCGCAGAAAGTAGGGTAAGTAGGGTTCCTATAGTAGGAATTACTTTTTGTTTTTTTATGGCATCATTGTAGGTATCCCCCCCATAAAGAGGTACTTAGGACGCCTTTGGGTGAAGAACCCTCTGGTCCCTCCCCACCGCCCCCCCCCCCCAGGGTCTAGGGGTCTGAATGCCAAGGTTCAAGGATGCGGAGATGCTGTGAGCTTTGCATCGCATCTCCTCGCTGGGATTTTGGGCTTACCTAAAACAGACCCTAACACATCCTAAGACGCTAAGCCCTAAACCCCGTTGGTTCAGACGCTTGCGGTTGCGGTTTCTGCCTGCTTGCGCGAGGCCTCTAGCATTCATTGGCCTGCTTCGCCTTAGAGTCTGCCTTAGACGGAGACACCCTCAGTGACTAAGGCCATGTCAGGGTGCATGCACCTAGAGAGAGATATACTATATCAGGACCCAAACTGGCCGAGCGATTTTTACTATGATTTAAAGTTTATCCAGGGGTCCAGATATGTGACAAGCCTCGCCACTTCAGCGCATGAGAATGCGGCTGAGGGTTTAGCTGGAGTTGCTGCTTAGGAGGCGGTTGGGCGGGCTGCGCGGTTCGAGGTTGTGTAGGTGGTGCCGAGGTCTAGGTTTTCACGTGGACAAAACACGCCTCCTGACAGCTTGTAGTATCGGACAACATGGTTACTGCCTGCTATCTCCGGAACCACTATCTGTATTTGACTAAATTGGCGAAAACCCTTCACTGTACAGAAAGTCCTGCCACCAGCTCGCACAAAGAAGACTTCATGTCCTTCCAGCGAGAATGAAGCACCACACACTCCGACATATGGACCTATGGGATTTATAGGAAGTTACAGTGTAGGAGACTACATCACCGCAAGTCGATATCCCACAAGTGCACATCCAGCACGTCCTTTCTCCGTCTGGCTGGATCCAAGCAAATCCATTACAGCTGAGTTTGCACACCTTTCTACATTGCTCAGGTCAACAGAGCAGGGCCGAACGTGAGCTTTTGACACATGGTGGCTCTTAATCAGGTGTCTTCCAAGGTCGTCATGTCAACTAACTCCTACAGACACGAGTGCCCTAACCGGACCACCTTATCAAGAGAAAGCGATTGAGTTAAACAACCTCTGTTCAGGAAGGTGTCTCTAGTTGCACCAATTGATGTTTGCCTTCGAGAACCCCTAAACCCTATTCCCTTAAGCCCTAGGCGCACTTAAATGACAACCGTCGGCAACGTCTTGCTGGATGGGAACGGCTTCGAACAAATCTCAGGTGCCACAGCTTCGAAGGCATCGGACTCAGGGTTGTTGGGCTTGAGGGTTTAGGGGTTGAGGGGTTTAGGGGTTTAGGGTTTAGGGTTGAGGGTTTAGGGGTTGAGGGTGTTGTCGCGCTCTTGGTCGTCACCCAGTAAGGCGCGGGAAGCAGGATTTAATGCCCGAGCTCGACCTGTAGAAGCTAACGCAGAAGTGTCTAAGTTTAGGACTTGAGGCTTAGATGGGTTTAGGATTTGAGGATGGGTTAGGATTGTAGGATGGTTTAGGGGCCTAAGCTCACGCTAGGCCGAAAAACGGCTGTCTCAGTGACTGCCCAACCTCAGGCCGTAGGTGAACCGGACCTGGTCCAGTGCTTTGGCAGCCAATTTGGGGCTCAGGGCTGACGTTCCTACCTTAAACTACCATAACCTACTTTTGTAAAGGTTGCCGTAAAAAACCTGATAAAGAACTTCAATAAACGTAGGAGTTCGCAGTTCAGGTTTTTCTTTTCCGCCAAGCTGAAATGAAACAAACAAGGCAACTTGTTGGCACGTTCAGCCCCGAAATCAGATCACTCAGGTTCGATGTACCACGATGTCAGCACTCATACCCACTATACCCTGGATCATATTACAGGTGCAAACAGAAACGACATTCCTAGCTTGACAGGTATAGGATTCTCCGGGCTTCGCCCCTTTTGGGAGGAAAGCTAAAGAAATCTTAACTTGTAAGCCTCCGATAATTATCACCAAGCCCGGAAGATTGAGGCTCCGAGCCACACCCTAAACCCCTAAACCCTAACACCATCAAGCCGAAAGATGTCTGGGGTCTTGAGAATCAAGAAGTCTTTCTCACGTTTCTTTTACTTACTTCCCCAATACCGCAACGAAATGAACGGATAAGTTTCGAGCTTCAGGTTAAGGTTTCAGACGTCCACAAGAATACCGGTACGTTCTTAGAACCTCGAAAGCTGAAAGGCTGGCTATTCCTGAACAATCTAAGTTTGCAGCCACCCCGCCAACAACTCTAAATGCTCAACCCCGAAACCCCGTAAAGACCATGAACCTCTAACAAGCCCAAAATGAATCATTCACCACATTGTTGTCAAGCTTGCTTTATTGAACTCTATTACTCTAAACCGCTACTCTTTCTTCGCATTGGCCAGGGTGCCACGAGCAAGAACGCTGGCTCTGGGAGGTCCTTTTGCTCAGGGGTTTGGAGATCGAGTTTAGGGTTCAGGGGCTGTGAACTATAGGGTTTAAGAAACTTTCGTAGGTTTTAGGAGTTCGGATTACCGGTTTTCTCTAAGGCCGTTAAGGGTTTGGGCATGACGGTGCTGCGAAACTGACGTAGGTTACCTACCACAGGGGTTCTAGGATGTCATTCGTGTTGGGTGTATTTGGCCTTGATGCAGGTTTTCAAGGAACATGTGCAGAGTCGTTACAAGTAGGATACATCGTAATTGATGTGCTTTCCCCAACATCGAAACTCGAAACACGCCCCTTATGTAGGGGCCTTCAGAATGACACTTGGGCTTCAGGGGACACTCTACCAAAAATTACAATAGGGATCCCTACCAACAAAATGCAGCTAACTTATGCCTAAACCCGAGGCCCTAAACCCCTAAACCCTGAACCTTATTGAACCCCGTATCCCCTATAAGCCCTGCACCCTGGTCGGGATCATCAAGTCTATGAGAAGTAGAGTTTCAAGATAGCACAAAAGTGCCCTGATCCTAGAACAAATAATACGCATCCAAAAGAGAACTTGAATAAAACACTTACGACACGCTTGCCAAAACCCTTCCGACGGATCCTGCAACCCTAAACCATGAACCTAAAGCTCCACAGACAGCACTCTGAAATAAATGAAGGTAGATTTCTTGATTAAGGATAGGCTTCAAGCCACTATATGTTAAGGAATATTCCTTGACTAAGGAATATACCTGAAACTATAGGGGCTTAGGATTATGAGTTAAGCTCTATATTCCTTAATTTAGGGGTAGTATTGGGCTCTCTGGGCCCAGGCCTGGTGGAAAATCAGGCTGAGGCCATCGATCTCATCAGGAGCGGCTTGCTCCTGCAGCGCTGGCGTATGTAACGATGTATGTATGGATGGATGGATGGATATACGTATGGGTAAGTATGTGTATGTGTGTGTGTATATATACATATATATATATATTTGTATACATAATATATATATATGTATGTATGTATGTATGTATGTATGTATGTATGTATGTATGTAAGAATTTGGTTATACATACCTTCCTTGATAGTTCGGACAGGCTTTGGGGGGGTATATTATGCTTCTCTTTTACAGGGACTATGCGGGATAGTAATAGTAGTCGTAATGATTCAGAACCCTATACATCGCACAAACACACACACAGACAAAGAAAGGGCTTGCGAGGTTTATGGTTTATGGTGACGTTTCGGTCTTTTCAGGAACCCAAGAGCCCTGAACCCTGTGCCAAACACGATGTGCCCTGCAACGGGGTAGCCTCTCCAAACGCTGGCCCCCATGGCCCCACAACCACGCCACACTTATGAAGAAGACTCAGAAAACAACAAGCACCCTGGGAGTACCCTTTTGAAGCCTAGGGCCTAGGGCTTGCTTGGGGTTTAGGGCCTGCATTTTGTGGTAGGGAATAGTTTAACAGCGCCATTCGGCTTAACTGGGCGGGAACATTTTTCGATGCCGGGCTACTGAGGCGATTGGGACATCGCTGGTCACATTGCGTCTCCAGGGATTCTGTGCTTGCAGGGCAGGGTATCGACTTCCTGAAGACTAACAGCCCAAGAGGGTCCAGATATAATTACCACCATTATAGAATTAGGTCCCCAACACCATGACAAGGATGGTCTTTTGGGGCCTAGTTCCAAAGTGGTAGTATCTATGCATCCTCTGGGAACACAGCGACAGAGATGACGGGCGCGTAAGCACGCATCAGGACGCCGGAATGTTTGAGGAGGGAACACTACACCCAAAGCAACACATAACGATAACATATCTATACACAAACAAAACAATCAAGTATAGCCTACATGTATGTATATATATATATGTACAAATATAAAGCATGCATATATATATATATATTATACACATATAATTGCACATACATAAGACATAAACTCGCCAGGGAATTTGCCAACAGTCTCTTCTCCTGCACAGCGCAACCTTTGCGTTGCCCCTTGCCACCCTTGAGGCGGGGCATCGCCATGAGCGCCTGGCGGAGGGGTTCAGGCCTTGAGAGTCCAATACACCGATTAAGGAATATACCTCAAATCATAGAATTAAGCCCATTTTAGCCCCCATGAATACCAGAAACCAGAAACCTTAAACCCTGAACCGAATCAAGCTGTATTCCTTAATTCGAGGTACTGGGTTCTCTGAGGCAGGGTTGAATGGTCAGTGCTTTGGGCTATTAAGGGCTCCGGGACGGTGTTTCATGTTCGGAGCTTGCGGTTGCATGATATGTGCTGACGCTGTGTGAGCAAGAGGGGATGATGGCTGCATGCTGCATCTACACGAGGGAATTGAATTAACAATGGTCTGCTCGCACATGAACTTCATCGTCCTCCTCCCTCCTCTTCCTCCTCCTCCTCTAACTCGTCATCGTCCCGTCTTGTCGACATCACCATCACCTGTGATCTGGTGATGAAAAAGAACGGCACAGTCCTTTTTGCGAACAGTCCCTGACTTGCTGTTGCTCATGAGCTTCTGGAGCCTGTGGGTGCAAGCAACGGTTTAGGGCTTTGGGTTCAGGTTCAACAAGACAGTGGAACATCGCAAAGCCCGAGAGCGCCTTTGCGGCAGGCGCTGCTTTGCTCTTCGAGCTCGAGGCTTTTGGAAGGGGGGTCTGCTCTTGCCTGGGTGGGGATGCACATGCAACCCCACTTGCGGCAGGCGCTGCTTTGCTCTTCGAGCTCGAGGCTTTTGGAAGGGGGGTCTGCTCTTGCCTGGGTATCGATGCACATGCAACCCGACTGGAGCACTGGGGCACAGCAGGGTGAGGGCGGGAATGAGTCTGGGGTTCAGGGCTCTTGTGCCGTGCTTCTTTTTGGATTTTTTTTTTTGGGGGGGGCTCCCTAAACGCTCCCCTCTAGATGTTCACCTGTGCTCTCTGCAATTCATGGGGCTTTTTGTCTCCAGTCAGGCTTGAGGATTTGCGAGGACTTGGGCTGAATGGGCGGCGAAGGATTGCAGCTTTAGCAGATCTAGGAATAAAGGGTTTAGGGGATCAGGGATTAGGTTTTAGGGGATGAGGATTCCGGGTTTGGGGTCGAGGGAGTGCTGTTTGTATACGGGCGCCAGGAACGAAAGCTTTGTCTTGTCGATAGGGTACATGACAAGCTAGGCTATGGAGCCTAACTCTTGCTAAAATTTGCAGCTAGGACCGTATGTAGAAGCAAGGCTTGATAGCAAGACAGCTCGATGCATTCCCCTAACCAACGGCAAATAAGCTAACCAAGTCTCAAGACTAAGATGTGCAGAAACAACTAGTTCGGAATGAGTAGTAGTCGCCGTCGTCGCCGTCATCGTCGTCGTCATCGTCGCCGTCGTGGTGTTTGTGGCGGTAGCAGCAATACAACCACACTGCTGAAGACTAGTGTAGTGACCATACCCTCAAAGAACGGTAATCCTTAAGCCCAGGGTCAGCTCCATGATGAAGCGCCAGAGCCGGCGGTATTCGCCATCCCCCAGTAGCAAGACATCCCGGATCAGAGAATCGAAGTCCTTCGCTTTTGCGGGTTTTTTGGTTTTGGTTTAGGGTTTAGGGCTTCTGGGGGGTTTGAAGCACCAGTCATGAGAGTATGCTGCGCCATCGAACCCGGACGCCTGCCAGCTCTGACACTGAAGCCCTGCGCATAGAATTTTTAGCCCCGAGTACATCTGAGCCCCGCACATGAGTGCCTAGGGTTTAGGGAATTGGGACCTTGAGGCCATAGCCCTAGACACCCAGAAGACATAGATTGTCTCAACACCACACCCCAAAACCGCAAACCCTACACCACCCAACCTGAATCAAGAGCGCTGAGCCCGAAAGCCCTCAACACTCAACACGAAATCCCTGCACCCGAAAGCCCAAATCCTGTACTCAAAGACCCCCATAATACCGCTCAAACAAGGAATGTCCCTTCAAGCATGGAAGCGTCTTTAATATCATTGAAAGAAACATAATCTCTGAATTCAGCGGTCCTCGAACCATGTGATTGAACGAGGAAGGAATGGCTTTTAAATCAAAAAGCATGCCTTTCAACAAAATCCTAAACTCACCGAAAAGCCCTTTCCAAGCGTTTCCAACCCCATAAAACTCACCAATCCATCTAGAAACCCTTTCCTCAGGCCCACTAATCCGAAGCCCTAAAACCCTGAACCCTACAAACAAAAGCCCTAAACCCCAAGCCCTAAAACCTGCATTCTAAATCCTATACAACCCTATTGAACCCTCATAAAACCTCATAAAAAAAAACCTACAAACCCTAACAAATCCCTAGAAAAGAATCCTATAAACCCCGGAAAAAATATATAAACCCCTATCCGCCCAAACACCGCTCCTCGCGTGTGAGGTTTTGCTCCCGCAGCTGCTCGACGGTACAGGCGCGAAGTGCATCCTGGAGCTCCTTCAAAGGGTTCCTTTAAGGGCTTAGGGTTCCTTTGAGGGATCTGTAAGGGTTTAGGGTTCTTGAGGGTTTAAGGCTCCTTTAAGGGATCTACAAAGGGTGGAGGGTTTTTATCAAGGGTTTCTTTCAGAGTTCCTTTAAGGGTTTTATGCTGGTGGAGCTCAAGGGGCTTGGGAGAAGGGCCCTGTTTTGGGGACAGTTAGGGTTTAGGGATTTGGAGTTTAGGGGTCTGGGGTTTAGGGTTGTGCAGGATTTAGGGGTCTGCGCTTTAGGGTTTTGGGTTTTAGGGGATAGGTGTCTCTACGGCTTTGGAGAAGGACCTTCCCAGAGATACCTATACCCCTTAGGGAGCACATCTTGATTGTAGGGGGGCTGAATATCAAGTATATTCCTAAATATTGAGCTCGGAGGCTTCCGGGTTTGAGGCTTTAGGGTTTCAGGGCTAAGGGCTTTAGTGCTAAAGGCTTTCAGGCTTCAGGCTTGCTTGTTTGAGCCCTGACAGAACCCTTCCAAAGATCTTAACAGTTAGAGGACCCTGTATTGAAGCCATCCTATACCCTAAACCCCAATCCCCAAAACCCTAAACCCTTACTAACCCCTTAACCCTAAACCCCAAACCTTAAACCCTAAACCCCAAACCCTAAACCCTTGCTTTGGGACCGAGGTGCATGGGCCCGGGAGCCAAGGCCCAGCTTCGTCAGAGCCTTTGGGGGCTTTTTTGCTTAAAGGGCCTGGGGTCCCTTTAAGGGTTCCTTTAAGGGGATCTAGAATTTTTTGGGGGGCTTGGAGTTTAGGGTTTCTCTGGGTTTGGGGTTTAGGATTTCGCAGGGCTTAGGGCTTAGGATAGAGTTCAGAGACGTGAGGATTGTAGGAGGTAGTAGGGTGTTTTTAGAGTTTCTGGGGTGGTTGAGGAGTTTTGAAGGGATTTCGGGGTTCGGAGAGTTTAGGGGTTTTTTCGGGCTTTAGGGAGCCCTAAACTAAATCTTGAAACATGGCTTCGGATTTCATCGCTTGCGGGATTCGGGGCCTGGCGGCCTGAGAAGCTCGGGGTTTAGGGTTTAGGGGTTTAAGCCGGATTTCAGGCTTTGGGGAGGAGATTGGGGATTTAACCCCGGAGGTTTGCGGGTGGGCCCATTCGTCACGTATGAACACTTAGTAAAAGTGTCCTCTTGGTCCCTGTCGAAATTTACATTCATCATGTACCCGAACACGCTATTCGCATGAACGATACCTATAGCCGATAACTAGAGAAGGCTTAGGCTGAGGCTGCGACACTGGCGTCCGAAGGCTCTTCCTTAAGCAACACCTTCATCGCTCCATCCCCTAAACCCTAAACCCTAAACCATCTTACAGGGCACTCTGAAGCCAAAACTAAACAACAGAACCGATCAACTTCATTGGGAAGGAGGTTGGGAAATTCGCAAACCCTAAACCCTAAATTACCAAATCCTAAACACTACATTACTAAACCCAAAACCCTAAATTACTAAGCCCTAAACCCCCTAAACCCTAAACCCAAAATTACTAAGCCCTAAACCCCCTAAACCCTAAACTACTAAGCCCTAAACCTTAAATCACTAAACCCTTAACCCTAAGCTCTGCAGCTCCGCTGCCGCGGTCAGCGGCTCCCCTTCGCTGCCCGCGGCCAGGACCTAGCGTCTCGGACACTTCCAGGGCAAACAGGAGTTTAGGGTTTAGGGTTTAGGGTTTTTGGTCTAGGGTTTAGGGTTTCGGGTTTAGGGTTTAAGGTCATTGGTTGGTCAGTTAGTTAGTTTTGTATTCATTTAGTTTGTTAGTTAGTTGGCTAGCTTAGCTTAGTCAGCTAGCTAGTCTCTTAGTTGGTCTGATTGGATTTGTTTAGTTAGTTAGTGAGCCACTAGTAGGCTGGGTGGTCGTCTATCGGTCGGTTGGTCGGTTCTTTTGTTCGTTATTTAGCAGGCAAATGTGTTAGCCAGCTAGCTAACTAGCGACCTAGCCAGATAGCTTGCTTGCCAGCCGTCTAGCCGGACGATAGTGCGGATAGGGATAGAAAGAAGGAAATTCAAGCGGGGGGACAGGCAAACAGATCTCAGGGGACTTTATAATTACAGTGTAAGCATGAAACGTAGGGCAACCCTGATAAGAGTACGTATAACTCTAGTCATCTTAGATACGCCGCAATCACTAAGGCCAGTACTCCCCCAAAGTGACCCTGCACCCCTAAGTTGCCATAAAGCCCCAAACTCGCAAAATGCAAACCCTCAGTCCCACGATCCTAGAAAAACCATGCGCAAACCTTCTGAACCCTGTAACAAACCTACCCTATAAGCAGCTTTGAGAGGATGATCGAACCCTGATGAGCTTACTAAACCCCCCTTCCCGACTCCCTGCACCTGTCGCTCGGAAATGGGCCGAAGACGAGCCCGGCCATCTTGGACCAGAGCCTTCGCTGGTCTTGTGGCGGGAATGTTCGCGAGGAGTAGTATGGCAATGAACGAATCCTAGCAATCGCTACGACCTGCCGTTGTCGAGCCCTACAAAAATCCTCCAAACCCAAATGCTAAATCCCCTAGCCCCGAAATGTAAAGAAACAACCTCACACACCCTCAACTCCTAAATCCTCAGCTCCACCTTATAAAGTGCCCCTCCAAAAATCCCCCTTCCGACTCGTAAAACCCTATATGCATTGAAAACCCTACACAGGCCCTTATACTGACCCTACAAAGAAGCCCATAAAAGACTCTGGAAACCATTATATAACTCAAGCTCCTATGCTTCTAAACCCTAAACCCTAAACCAAAAACCCTAGACCTAAACCCTAAACCAAAAACTGTAAAGCCTAAACCCTGGATCCTAAACCCTAAACCAAAAACCCTAAACCCTGAACCCTGCACCAAAAAGCCTAAACCCTAAACCCTAAACCCGAAAACTCCAAAAACCCCAAACCCTGAACCAAAAAACCTAAACCCTAAACCAAAACCCTAGATCCTAAACCCTAAACCCTAAACCAAAAACCCTAAACCCTAAACCAAAAACCCTAGAACCCAAAACCCTAAACCTAAACCCTATACCAAAAACCTTAAACCAAAAACCCTAAACCCTAAACCCTAAACCCTAACCCTAACCCTAATCCGAGTCCGAGGGGCCCGGAGAACCACCAGCCGCAGGCGCGGCTCCGGGTCCCCGAGGTCCCAGGAAAAGCGTCGAACAAGAGGGTGTCCTTAGTTTTAGGGGTTTTAGGGTTTAGGGTTTATAAGGTTTGGGGTCTAGGGATTTTTAGGGTTTAGGGATGTTTAGGGTTTAAGGATTAGGGGTGTCCTTAGTTGCTAAAAGTAGATCCCCCCCTTATTTTGGGACCCTCTACTGCTAAATTTTGAAGGGTGCTTTCTTGTAAACTTTGTTGCTGAGTTCGGAAGCCCCACAATGAGTACACTTTTCAGTACTAGAGGGTATGGCATCATCCCAACAGTGTAAAGTGCGCGCATTCAGCTACTAAGTGTCCCGAGCCGGGCTGTCGTCCTTATTCTTTTTGGGTTGTGCTTGTCAGTTATAGGGTTTAGGGTTTGGTTTTGGGGTTGGGGGGGCGGGAGGGCGGATGTTCGTTCTGAAAAAAAATTTAGATGGATCTTTACGATTTTCGGGTAGGGATCAGGGCCTTTGGAGCGGGTCTAGGGCTTTTGGGTTCTAGGGTCAGGATTCTATCTTGATATTTTTAAAGTATTTTGGCAAAACTGCTTAGGGTCCGTCTGTTGGGGGGTAAGGGTTTCAGTGCTTGGGGCTGGAAAGTGCTCGTGATTTCCGGGCTCGGCTTTCAGGAAACTCCCAAGAGAACTCACTACACCTTCAAAGCCTGCCAGGGATGTGACCAGACACTCAAACTCAAACCCTCCAAAAGTTTGCTGTACTAGTAGACCCCATAAACCTATTCGAACCCGCCTGCATGCGAGGACAGAAGCTCGAGACAAACGCCATCCGGACGTCAGACTTTGAAGCCTTTCGGCTTTATGATGGTAAGGATCGCAGCTAGAAACTCGGAAATAGCCAAAGGCGTAGGGTCCCAAGATTTAGGGTTTAGGGTTTCAGGAATCGTGAAGGGCTTATATGATCCCGCGCGTCTACATCCATTGAATGCTCCAACAGCACGGTTTCCTCTGTAGGATCCCGTGACCTGCGAGGGTTGATCATTGAATGCTCCGGCGTCGAAGATGAGCCGAACAACCGCTATCCACCCCTGCAACTAACCCTATCCGTATCGAGAGATTTGCATCAGTTTAAGACTTGCATGGAGTTTATGATTAGCTTGAAACTGGTTGCTAGGCCCCTTCAACTTTATATCGGGCCTTCGAACTACGAACCTACAGACAAGCACGTCCGGGTAGGCTTAGATATAGGGTTCATAGGGCAATATCTGCCCAGCTGCTACGATTCCGCGTGGCCCAAGCATAGTAGGAGCCCTCCCTGAGCAGGTGAAGCTTGCGGCACCCTGAATCCTAAAGCGGAAAACAGCCCTAGCTCTGAGGAAAAAAGTATATTTATGTGCTTCTCTGCTTGGCGGCTGCCACGGGAGTCATACAACTCTCCGAAGGCCGCACCCAACAGAACAAGCAAAGGCTACGAGGGCAGCCTTGGATGCTTCGCTCCAAATGATGTAACGTAGGGCCTAATAATTAGAATTGAGTTTTGGGGAATACTATACTATCAATATAAGCAACCCCCCCGCAGTAGTTCACGTACTTATTACGACCCCTTTATTGTTGCCCCTGTTAGATTCGGCGCTCTAACTCTCAAATCATGGCGCGAAGTTGAGAAGGGCTGTGTGCTTGCTGGCCGCCCTAGATTGAAGACTAAAAAACCTCTTCCTTGCCCAAGTCTAAACCGTAAACTCTAAAACCCTTAACCCGAAACCCCAAGTGGTTGAACGCTTGAAGCTACCTCAACCACAGCAATTTTTCGAAATTCTACATCGTTAACGGCTACATCCTCGAGAATCAAAGTCCCGAGCCTCAAGCTTTCCGCCTTAGATTATAGCTATAGTTAGACACAGCGTTCATGTTATTGTTACTATTAACATGCTCGTTGCTATATGTTACTGTTCTTAATCTGAGTATTAGTATTCTTATTATGATTATTGTTATTATTATAAATTTTGTTATTACAATAATGTCATTTTTATTGTCATTATCATTAGTCTTCGTATTATTTTTATCTTATATTATCGTTACTAAATGTTACTATTCTTGATCTGTAAAATTTGTTTTCATCATTGGCTGTTGCTGTGTTCTAAGCCTCCAAAACCCTGAACCCCTGAAGCCCCAAATCTTGCAGCGCAGGATCCGAAGACAGGGGCTCCCGAAACCCTTTTGGCATCTCCCCAGTGAGCCCTCCCAAACAGGCATTGAACCATAAACCTAAAAAATGTGAACCCTAAAACCCCCCTCCCCCCAATGATACAGCACAAAAACGGTGTTTCCGAAAAGTTAGCAACTAAAAGAAGTTGCTCGGCCAGCACTCCTATACTAAATCAGAAAAACCTCACCGCCCTATACTTTTGATCGAAACTTCCGCCACAGGAGCTCCGCGCCTTTCCAAACCCTCGAGGACCTCGAGCATCACCTTCCCTGGTCAGACATCGACTCTTTGCTGAGTGTTTGTGTTTTGAGTAATGTAGGGGCCTTAATGGTTTGAACAGGGTTTTGTGGTATATATTATACTAAATTACAATAAGGAGCCCCCAAAATATTAGGGTGTGGGCGGGCTATGGGTAGCGATTCCGGCTCTTTCCATGTCATGCTGGGGGTCATACGTTCAGGGTTCAATGACCTAAATACATACGTAGATCAGGGCTTTGGGAGCTATGAATTCTTTGGAGGGCGACAATGGGACGATTTGCAAATGGTCAGTCAAAAGCTCAAGTACACACCAGTGCCTCACAAGCACTGTTCCATTGAGATTCCCTATGTGAGAATATTATGAGACAGTTTACGATAACGGTTAAGATCAGTAAGCTTGTCAAAGTCAGAATTATCACAATGCTGCATACTGCTACTGTTGTTGATGCAGGACAGGAGCTCCGCGTGGTTTGGATCTCCCGATCGTTCGTGGTGTTTCGTGACGCTGGGCTTGCTAGCCAGTTGATGCTTCGCGTAAACATGAAGCGACAGGACCCCACTCCAAGCCCCAGCTAGCCAAACCCCTTCCCGTTGAGAACTTTGGCCCCGATCTGTCTAGGCAATGCTGATATACTGGGAGCATTATGATCCTCTTGCAGCAGTGGCTCGAATTCACTCACCGAAAGCCGAGTAACTCGGCCTTCCTATGTATAATCCCCATTGTAATTCCTTTTTGGGTTAAACACATTTTAAAGCAACGATCCTATAAGGTAACCACCAAAAAAACTATAACTATGGAGACTATAAGTAGAGCATTTTACGACAGCCTGCCTCGGCGAAAGCTGCCGCATTGCAATACCACCACCCAATAGACCGGGTTAGGCAAAAAACGCATAGTCTAATCTTAGGCAGCGATCTTGTCTAACCTACAAAACAACGGGTTGCCGAATTCGGCAAACCAGCAACCGAAAAGGCTTGCCGAATTCGGCAAAAGTTGTCGAAGTCGACAAGACGTCGTCCGATCCTCCCCACGCGACGAGAGGAAGTTTGATGGAAGTTTCCACCAAACTTAGCTCGACGTTTGGTGTGGCTTCAAAGGATTTGAGAGGAAGTTTGGTGGAAGTATCAATGCGGGAACCGAGAGCAATAAATGCTAGGCCTCACATAGATCAAAGATTTCAACCGTTCGGAGGCGAAGCTTGGTGGAAGTTTGGAGACCTGGGCGAGGAAGTTTGGTGGAAGTTTTGGGGGCCTGGGCGAGGAAGTTTGATGGAAGTTTTAGGGGCCTGGGCGAGGAAGTTTGATGGAAGTTCGGTTGGGCCGAGTTGCTGAATTCGACAACTCGTGTTCTGCCGAAGTTTAGACAAGCCAGCGCCAAAAACATCCTGCCAAAACCTCTTGTCGAAAACGACCGAATCCTTCGTTTTCGGTTAGATAGACAAGCGTTTTGACTAACCCGGTCTATTGAGCAAAGGAAAGGTCTGCAGAAGCTGTCCGAGTCCGCTCCGGACCTGAACATTGGGTGTCCTAAACCCTAAACCGAACGGTCCTTCAACCACATGGGTAGCTCTCGAGATCAGGGTCTCTTTAGGGTCCTTTTTATGAGGGTGCCGTACGGGGCAAAAGCTGCTAGACCGACCACCGCGGAAGCTTGTTAAACATTGTAAAATTGCTTCCTCATAGGCGCGCATCCATGAGCGACGTGACCTTCCTCTTTTCGCCCGTCCTCTCTGGCATGACGATAGCCTGGATCTCTTTCAACATACGCTCCTGGGCAGTGCGTCTTCCGTGAAGCCTTCCGGTAACTCGAACACGCGATTCGCCATGAGAAACGGCTTGCCTTCACGAAATCTCACGTCACCAATGACGAAGCGCATTTGGTTCCGGATGTTGGCTGTCACCATGTCGGCCAAAGTAACCAAAGCCTCCAAGGAAAAGACAAAGTTGTCCTCGTCGAGGTCCGAGAGCCATCTGGTCGCCCCGCTGACCTTTGAGCCTTGACTGGACACATGGCGTGAATCAGCGAATGGAGAGGGGTATAAGAACAATCTTGTCACTTGAGCAAAAGCTGCGCTGCGTGCATCCACGGTACTTCAAGCTGCGCCGTGCCAGGTCAACAAGACATTGTTAGATGATGTTCAGCCCGTATTAGCCAGCAAACAAGCAACTACATCGGGCACCTAAAAAGGGAGCCTAATTTAGCGAACTACCCCCATGGATCACAAGAAAGATTAACAACTCAAGGCAACTCCGCTTGCGGACCGACGTGAACCTCTTGAAAACCAAATCCTGCCAACACCTCTGAACTAAACCCTACAAACCCTAGACCCTAGCTATACTCGAACACATAAACAAATCCCAACCCTCAACTGCTCCAAACCGTCAGGGTTTGGGGTTTACCTATAGTCTCCATTGTCGTTCCTTTTTAGTTAACTAGTTTTCATATTTTGGAGTCCTGACCTTAAAACTATAGTTAACTCAAAAAAGGAAGTACAATCGAAGACCATAGGTAGGGTTTAGTCGCAAGCTGGACGCCCCAAGAATTAACCTCAAAGCACCAAAGCTCTGTAAACAGCGAAGCGATTCCTGGACACTCTCGTCGCAGAGCTTCAGGAAACTTAGGGCCTAGAACAAGGACTGCCCTGAATCGTAAATCCTTCTGCCATTCCTGTACTGTCTCATGCAGTTACGGATGAAATCTGAAAGGGCTCAAAATCTAGAGCTAGAGGATTACCTAAATGCACCCCAACTGTCTTGGACCATAAAGCTCTGTGCCGGGTACTTCGGGGGCGAAGGGACCTGGGACAGGGTTTAGGAAACCCTCCCGAAACCTTTAAGTCCACTAAACCCCTAAGCCCCACAAACCCTAAACCCCTAA
>CAJNJA010056908.1:0-24342 GCA_905231915.1 Symbiodinium necroappetens | reverse complement strand
TACCGACACGCGACACGAGACCATGTATGTGCGTGTAAGGTTGTATGGGAGCTGAAGGGCTTGACAGCTGAAGGCTTCATGTCTAAGGGTCTTCGGACGTGGCTCTCTGGTTGAAGAGCTTTAGCTGCTACAGAGTCAGGCATTCCCTAGGGCATTCCCTAGGCTAAATAGTAGGTTGCTGGGGTACATAATATATGGTTTAGTAACCCACTATTTAGGTTACTGGAGCCCTGGGATTGCCAGGGTCCAGCGCCAAGCTTGTTTCGCTACTCTCACTCTTCCACGCGCTATCTCCGCCCTCGACGTTTGTGACTCCAGTACCGTGAGACCTCACACCCACAACCCTATAAACCTTGAAATCCAAAGCTCGAAGCCTTGAAGCCCCTGAACCATCCACCCCCTACAGACCCCCAAAACTGAGCCCAAACCAAACGTAGTCCGGTCGAGGCGCCCTAAACACTATACCCTAAACTCTAGAGCTTACACGGTTTAGGTTTTCGGGTTTAGGGGCTTTAGGGGCTTTAGGGGTTCAGGGTTTAAGTTTTAGGGTTCAGGGGGTTTAGGGTTTAGGGGGTTCAGGGGCTTTAGGGTTTAGGGTTTAGGGCTCATATCTAACTCCGCATGAGCGCGATGCATCCCGCGATCGTCCGATAAGTCCCAAGGCCCAAGACCCCACAGGGCTCCAAGAACATTAAATAGTGGGTTACTTACCCTATAAAGAATATATGCAATAGTGTATTATAATGTATAATTCAAATGAATGAATGCATACTACAATAATATAGTAACTTATAATATAGTATAACATCACAGAATGGAATACCCTCTACCCCATCATTCAAGCAACTGGAGCACACACCTGATGATGCTGATCTCAACACTAAATCCTGGCGTAAAGTGACCTGAAACCCTACAACCCCAATCCAACCGGTTTAGGGTTTATGGTTTAGGCTTAGGGTTTCTTGTGGGCTTTGCAAGGTCTTCGATTGGTTAGCTTTAGGGCTAAGCCAAAGCCCTAAGCTCTGAACCCGAAGCCCTCAAAACTACATAAGCCTAAGCTTTGAGCTTGCTGGTTTGAGACTGGGGTGGGCTTTCAATCCCCTGCGGCAGTAGCCTTTAGTGCGAGAAACCCACGCTGGTTAGACGGACATAGTAAGTCTTAAGTGTAAGTATCGCTTTAGTATGGTTTATAGATCCACATTGGGGCAGTGTACGACCGAAGGTCCTTAAAGCTTGTTGTCTCTAGTCACCATCGCCCAGGTACCTGCACAAGCTTGCCAAGCATTTTCAGCAGGCGAGGGTGATTGTCACTTAGGAATTAACTTGGGGTAGTACGCTCCCATCAAATCCGAGTAGTCTTACAAATTGAACTTCTGAATATTCCAAGCCCAGTCGACGCATGTATGGAAATCGAGGCCGGAAACAAAAGGCCCCCCAATGAGGTGCCGCAAGCGCCTGGCACCCCAAATCCTGCGGCACGCAAGCCACCTCGAGCCAACTCAGTTACTCAGGGTTTCGTGTTGTATTGTATGCCTAGTAGAAGGAAGAGAAGCAAGTAAGTAGGTAAGTATGTATGTATGTAAGTAAGTAGTTAGGACCGTAGGTAGGTATAAGTAACATCCATGCGTGCATGCATGCATGCATGCATGCATGCATGCATGCATGCATGCATGCATGCATGCTTGATACTATCGCTAGCTTGCATGTATGTATGTATGTATGCATGTATGCATGTATGTATGTATGTATGTATGTATGTATGTATGTATGTATGTGGTGCAGTTCCGCACCTGCGAAGCTGCACAACGAAGCTTGGGCCTGGAATCGTAGATTAATTAGCGATGGTGCCAGCACAGAATGAAGATTGTGGATTTGTCAACATTTTGTTATCGTAATACACAAATTATATTATGTTCTTTTCTATTCCATTATACCATATTATCGTATGTTGCATTGTGCTGTTGTATATTGATGTCTGTTGTTTTACGCCATTATATGTTACACTACATGTTGTGATGTTGTAGCATGTTATGCTGTAGAAAGCGTACATACAACAAACGATCACGTATGTATGGATGTGTGTGTGTGTACGTATGTGTATATATATATATATCAATCAAGGGGAGAGAGCGGTAGAGAGAGAGAGAGAGATGGCATGTGTATCTATACCGATATACGCATACACACATGTGTATACGTGCGGTGCAGGATACCTTAGCAGATGTCTGTGGGCCTGTCATTCCTTCACTGCCTCCTACCAACCACAGAGCGAGGTGGTTGCCTATGACCTGAGCCCCAAGCTCGTGGCACTGGCACAGAAGGAGGCGCCGGGACCATGTAGAGTGAGGTCTTTATGATGCTTTTTTGCAAGTCGTCAAAGGGCATGCAAAGGGCATGTGCGGTCTTTAGCAAGGTTTTATAAGTTCTGATACAGGTTGCAAAGAGGTGTACGGATTGCGCATGGGTTTCTGCGACATGGGCACGCCTTCTGCTAGGGCACAGAGCTGTTAAGTTTTTAGGAGGCTCAGATGTGTGAAGAAGGTCAATGTCAGGATTTCGACACTTGCGCAGTACCTTGAATCAACAAATTTCTGGAAGCGTTACCATGGGCATGGGGAGGAAGTCGGGGAGATGGGAGGCTTCAGGGAAACATCATTGCGGGAGTGCTTTTCCTGGAACACGCCTGCATCGACATGGCCCTCTGCCTCCTCAAAGCCCCGCATTCAACATCCAATGACTTGCGAGCGTGACAGGTGAAGAACCTCCACATCACAAACGTGCAGGCCATCTCATGTGGGTAGTTCTCTAAGTCAGGTTCAAAGATAGTACGGCACCTTTATGAAGAGGCCCCAAACGGGGAACTACTCATATTACTGGAGAGACCGGCATTTTCGGGATTGCAGAGGAGCTTGGGGTCGGATGGAATGTTCAGGGAGCCACGTTGTCATAGTCATTGGGTGTTTTTTCCGTGTATGGCTTAGCAGCATAGCAAGCATGCTACTGCACTGACCAAGCAGACAAGTTCACCGCTTGTGCATTACGGTTAGTCTTGCTATTGAGTCTGCTATGGAGGCGTATATGCACCGTGTATGGCTACTGCGAATGCAGGCCGAAGGCATGATTTGCTCGGTCTGCCATGCTAGCCACTTCAAGTGGGTCTTTGTCAGTATGTGCTGCTAAGGTGGCCATCGGCCGAAACTTTCTTGCGTAACAACATGTGTGACTGAACATGATTGTGACCGCCCGGATTGCGACAACCCTAAACCTTAAACCATAAACCCAAACTCAAAAGCCCCTCAAAGTGCTGAGGTCTCCGTGCGGGATTTGTCGCAGGTGTGGTATCGGCTAGAGCCCATCTCACAGTTCGGCCACCTCAACGATCCTGGGTTCATGTTTAGCCGCTTCAGGGTTCTCCCCCCGGCGGGGGGGGGGAGGGTCCTTTATTAAAGGATTCACAGGGTTCTATTAAGGGCTTCGGGTTTCTATGGGCCTATGGGTTTAGGTTTTTGGGTTGTAGGGTGCATCGGGGTGTTTAAGCGGGCTTTGTAAAGCGTTATGCTAACTTACTACGGGGCCTTCTAGTTAGGGCTCAGGAGCTTATGTCGTTAAAAGCTCCAGGCTCCAGAATACAGACATGATGATACATGGCCTGCCTGCCTTAGTAAGTCTTGTAACTAGTAATTTCCTTCACAACATCTCAGGAAAAGGAGTGCCACAGAAATGCTGCGCCCGGCCTTGTTGCTAATTGTAATAGTAGGTTACTGGGGTACAAATTATATGGTTCCCAGAGAGTATACCTTAAGTTATCGGGGCCTTAATATTATGATTTAAGGTCTATTCCTTAATTAAGGGGTATTGGGCTCTCTGGGTTAGTAACCCACTGTTTCGGTAACTGGTTCCCTGGGGCTTCCCAAGAGCGCAGGAGATGGGGACCTACATAAATCTTGAACCAAAACCCTACCTGTAGTCTCCATTGTAGTTTCTTTGTGGGGTTACCTGTTAGGATCCCTAATATGGATTTGGTTAAACCAAAAAAGGAACTACAATGGAGACTATAAGTAAAACCTAAACCCTAAACCCTTATTGTTGTAGCGTGGTTTGCGAGAACTCCAGGAAATGGAGTCCTACAACTTCGCCGTCCTGACCAACGTCCTCATTGCCCCTGGCGACCCAAACCTGCACCAGCGGATGCTGCTGAATCTTACCGGTGCTCACGGGTGTAGGGTTTAGGGTTAGGATTTAGGGTTTTGAGTTTGGCGCTTAGGGAGGGTGAGTTGCCTCTCTCTCTCTCTCTATATATATATATATATACTCCTTTATAGAACTCCTCATATCCTTCCACCACTCCTCAAGTGCCAGCAAGGAACGCCTACCGCTCTGTCTGCCCTGGTGGCCGCGTGCTTTGCATCGTTCCGGCTTGGGAGAGTGCCATGTACGTTGCTGGGCTCCTGTTATGGGATCTTATCTTGGTTACCATAATAGGGATCTATCGTAAAGAATATGGTTTCCTTAGTATGGTAACTTAACTTAAATCCCCCTAACAAGAACCCAGGTTAACATGCGCTGCGACGAGGAGAAGTACGAAGGCCCCTATTCCGTGGGCGTGGCGGGCCAGAAGCCCACGAGGGCGGAGGGCGCCGATGTAGTGAAGGGCATCCTCAGAAGCTGGGTTCTGGAGTACCAGACTTGAATACTTTTTTTTGTTGGACCTGTTCTTTAAAGAAGCCATTAGAAAATAACTGTCTATACTTTTTTCCCCTTGGTTACTTCAAAGTCCAGGAAGGTCGGGTGTTCGGACGAAGCACTACCTGGAGCCGGAGTTCCGGCACCTGGCCGCGAAGGTCGGGCTTCAGGCCGGGATGTTTGGGGCTGCCAGGGCCTTAATATTTCGAGCAGGGTGTCGGCTCCTTTTATGATAGAATTATAAAAAGGAATCCCCAAAAAAGTGTTGGCCATAATTTAGGCTTCTATCTTGCCTGGGCTTTGATTCAGACTGTTACGCACCAACTGGCGCCACAGAGTGAAGTGACAGAATCATGTTTGTAGTCGTACGCTGCACCGGCTGAGCGAAGCTTTTCTTCCCGACTGAGACGATGTCTCTGCGCAGGTTGAGATGTGCGAGCGCGTGGAGTACAGCTGGAGATCGGAGCTGGGTCTGTCTTCTGACTGCCAGGCTGCTGAGGGAACCAAGATGCGAGTATAAGGATGCAGGCTTAGCACCTGGAGCTCTGGCACTGTTTTGGCAGTGGCAATGTTGCGATTGCGATTATTGTCGCAGTGTTAATGTCAATGTTATTAGCATGTGGACTGCTAGGTATTATGTTATGTTGTGAGTCTTGTTCTTAGTATGGCTGCACGGCATCTTTGTTTGCTACTGCTGCTACTACTACTACTACTACTGTTCCTCCTCCTCCTGCTGCTGCTGCGGCTATGGCTACAGCTATGCCCACGGTTGCTGCTACAACTACTACGACGGCGATACCTTCTTGCCTGCCTGCATACCTAGCTACCTCCCCGCCCTGCCTACCCGCCTTACTAGCAGTGTTGCAGTAGCAGTTGCAGCAGCAGTGGCGCCAGCGGTCCTTGAAAGTAAGATGACAACATGAAGCCCTGCCCAAAAATCAGAACCCTAGACACCAAGGCTGAAACCCTAACCTGGACTCCTAGACCCTAGATCCTCAACTGGGATGTCAGCTTCGGACGGATGTGTTTGACGCAGGGTAGGTAGTTGTGGTTGATGAGTGATCGCAGCTCGCCAGTGTCTGCTGATTCCGATGCAGGGTACCCAGACCTTCCAAGATCCCTTAATTGAGGAATATACCTGTTACTCGTATAGTAGGACCCCTAATATGATGTAATTGGGGAATATACCTTAAAATCATAGTAGGACCCCTAGGATGACGTAAGGTATATTCCTAAATCAAGGGATTTTGGAAGGTCTAGGAGCCTGAGAGGTGTAGGTTGGGCTGTGTAGGCGAACTGCACATGGGTCGAGGATGGGATTCGGACGCTTATGCGGAGGAACAGGGCCCGTAAAACCAGAAAAGGCAACAACAAAGCTAAACCCTAAACCCTAAACCCGAGCCGCTGTGATGTCAGGTGCCTCCGAGACTGCAAGACTCGCCACTGCCCTGGGACTGGCTGTTCCTCCTCCAACGCCCGGGCTCCGAGGAGCCGATCATGATTTTGAGTATAAAGGTATCTTTTTTTGTGATTGTTTAATGCTTAGGTTTTAGGGTTTAGGGGATGTTGAGTATAGTATTTTTATTATTGTTATCCTTGTCATGATCATTGCTACTACTACATAACACGACCACGACCACGACCACGACCACGACCACTACCACTACTACTACTACTACTACTACTACGACGACGACGACCTAAGCCCCGAAACCTCAAACCCCCAACCCTGAGCCCTAAGCCCTCCAGGAGACGAAACGACAGGGATCGAACCCGGCCCTGATCCAGTCTGACTCAGAGACTCGGCTACCAAAGCTCTTCCAAAACAAGGCCGGTGTCGTAGGGGCGGGATCCCGGGTCCGTTTTTGGGGTTTGAAGCCCTAGGCGCTGAACCGGGTTCAAGGAGGGTTTCTAGAGCAACAGTCTCTAGGGCTTTTGGTTGATATGAGTTGGGACCTGATTTGTTCGGGTCTTTACTTGTCTGCCTGTCTATCTATGCACCTACTTTTCTATATGTATCTGTGCATATTTTATGTGTGTGTGTGTACATCTGTCAATACATATACACACATACATGTGTGTCTATGTATACACACATACTGAGGCATAAACTCGTAGCTTCAAAGCCTCCCCGACTTTCGGAAACTTCAGAGGGCACCCGCATAACAACCGTTGCCCGAGAGAGACACGGCTCCTGCTTTGCCTCGCTGCACATTTTAGGGTTTGGGGGTTTATAGGGTTTATAGGGCTTATAGGGTTTATAGGGTTTTAGGGTTTCAGGGTTTAGGGTTTTAGGGTGTAGGGTTTTAGGGTATCCCTTGTCTGAAGCCTGCCAGTACCTGGAGGAAGCAGTTTGGCCCTATTCCAACCATTAAGGCCCCTATTCTACGACCTTTAAGGCCCTTATTCTACGACCTTTAAGACCCCTATTCTACGACCATTAAGGCCCCTATTCTACATCCCTATAATAGCATCCCAAACCCCTATTCTACATCCCTATAATAGCACCCCAAAATCCTAGTCTACTTATTGAGGGCCTTTTTTTGCTCGAGAGGCATCGCCATCTCGGGGTGCAGACTCCTCGCAGGAGCTTCTCGGTGAGACGTTGGGATGCTTTTTTCCTTTCGGGCTCAAGGTGTGGGGTTCTTAAAACCAAAACGTAGGATGTAGGATTTAGGGTTTGGGGGTCTGTTAAGCTGGGAATGCCGGGTTCTGGAGTTGGGGTTTACAAGGCTGAGGATCCAAGAAGCCTTCTGTTACTAGTAACTAATATGATTATTATCAGTATCAGTATTATTAATTCCTGTCCATATTGGCTATTTATATTATGAACTATACAAACCCCAAGTGATCCTGGGATCGCAGCCCAGGCTCTCCGCGAAGCCAACCGACAGCCAGAAGTCTTTGTTCAACCTCATCCGCGGCGCCGGCTCTGTCTCACAGTGCGACCTCTGAGTTCGGATCGATCTTAGCAAGTTCGCGCCTGTGAATCAGGTGTCACCCTAAGTGTCCAAAATGACCACACGACAAGATGCTTGCTTTTGTCGTAGTAGTACTGAAGGTAAGTATTTTAGAGAGGGTAGGGTTATTAGGTACTTGGACCCTTAGTGCCCTCGTCTCACCGACTAGCTGTGCAGATGCTGCACCAAAGATAGCTCGAAGGATTGCTTGGCCTGCACCAATAAAATGAATCAACCAGCCGCTTGAAGCAAGAGCCATCGACATTCCACATTCCCAAGGCAGAACCTGCACCTCGAAGCCCTCAGCATCAACGCTTTTAGCTAAGCCTAGTTCAGGAATCCCAACACTTTGCTCTAATCGCACTTCTTCCGGAGAACCCCCCTATCACGGAAGAGTCTTCATAAGTCCTAAACTCCTAGACCACGTGACAGCCAGAGCATTGTACTGAGAACAGTGAGGGATACAAACTCATGACCAGCATTACAAGGAGTTGTGGCAAAAGCCAGACTCTGCCGTAGACCCGAAATCGCAGGACCCCAAATAAAGGCAAGGACCCTTATTTTTGAGCACTCCCTGCAGAAATGGACCCTAAACCCGAAGCCCTAAACCCTAAACCTTCAAGAAAGCGAAGCAGGAATGGATCTGGCTGCAGTCAGACCTATCGCAGAGGGGCAGATGCACGACGAGGCTGACAGGGTGGATATAGAGGCTTGAATACTGAAGGCTATTCCTTAGGGTTCCTTAACATGATCATATTATAACGGAGCCCCAACGCTATTCTACTTAATCATGAATGCCCCTACATCAGTCATACAGTCCCCTTGTTGTCCCCGCGAAACCTGTTCTAGTTTCCGGGACAGTCCTGGAGCCGCGAAGGACCACAGCCCTAAAGCAAATTCCAACACCTTTCACCGTTAACCACAATGAAGCCCACCTCCCCACTTCCATGTCCACCTCTAGACCGCAAGTCGTTCAGGGCTCGCAAAGGCCAACAAGCTTTAGAGCTGCCTAAACTCTATAGACCCTAAGACCTAAACCCTAAACCCTAAAACCCTACACCCTAAACCCCAAAACCCTAAAACCCAAAAGCCCAAAAACCCACCTAGCCTCCAACTTAGGTTTGGGGCGGCTTGGGGTAGGTAGAATTATCTTCATTGGTTGATGGTCTTGACCGGAATCGCTGGTTCAGGCTTTCGTATCTCTGCCCAAAGGGTCCTTGGTGCTGTTTCGGGTGATACTTCCCTAAATCGTCATACATTTCGGGTTTAGGGTTAAGGGTTTTGGGTTTAGGTTGTAATTCCTAGTGTAGAAAATCTTGAATTATTCTACTATGTAGGTACGTAGGACGCCTTGGGGCTGGCACACTGGCATCCAAAAGAGCCCGGATCTTGAGAAAAATCCGCGACAACTGAGCCTCCGCAATTCCCAGAGATTGTTGGGTTTAGGGTTGAGTCTCCGGCATTCTCAGAAATTGCAGGGTTCAGGGTTTAGGGGTGCGACAACTGAGTCTCCGTCATTCCGAGAAACTGCATGCACTAGCCGCTAGCCCGCCCCTGAGCCCGTTCAACCCGTGAACCTTGACCTTGCAAAGTCCCTTATTTAAGGAATAAGTAATCATACCAAGGATCCTACTATGTTCTTTTAAGGTATACTCCTTATCTTAAGGAATATACCCAAAATTAATCATACCAAGGATCCTACTATATTTTTTTAAGGTATACTCCTTTCTTTTAAGGAATATACATATAATTAATCATACCAAGGATCCTACTATATTTTTTGTTAAGGTCTATTCCTTAGTTTAAGGGGTTTGGGAAGGTCTGGGCACCTTGGCTCGAAGATCCTGGAGCCCCAAAGCCCCCCCCCAAACTCCGAAACCTCAGAAAACCCCTAAACTTACCTTTGGTTAGTAGGGAATGGAGGAATGGGAACTATTATAAGTACCATTACTACCATTCTTCCATTCCCTACTAACCAAAGGTAGGTAAACCCCTGAACCCCGGACTCCCCGAAACCCCGAAACCCTGAACCCCTGAACCCCTAAACCCCTAAACCTCTAGCTCTCCGATCCGTCGTCCAAGCTTCCAGAACCCCACAACCTCAAACACAAAGACAGCCCCCAGGCCAAAAGCCTAAAACCTGAAACTTTGGGTTCAGGGTTTAGGGTTTTTGGGGGTTTAGGATCCCCCGAAACCCTAGACCCTAAACCTTAAGCCCTAAACCCTAAGCCCTAAGCCCGAAACTCCAAAACCCTCGGTTCAGGTCAACTCGCAGGAATTGCTTTCGGGACTCGCAGGCGCCTCGAGGGAGTAAGATATAGAGGGCTAAAGAAATACCAATACTATTTTGCGCATGATTTTTGGGACGCGCCCGAATAGGGCACTCATTGTCCGCACAGGAACAGGAACAGGAATACTATTTCGGGGATGCCTTTGAGGGTTTAGGGCTCAGGGTTGTCATAATATACTAACCCTAAACCCTAAGCCATGAACCCCCTAACTACATAGTATAATGTACCCCAAACCCTGCTCGAATTATTCATTAGGGCCTCTTTTTACTTAAAAGGATCATGGGACTTTGGGTTCCTTTTTAAGGGTCCTGTAGGTTTCTAGAGTTGGGCTCCCTTTAAGGGACATATACGGGTTCAGGGTTTAGAGTTCTGTAGGGTTCTAGAGTTGGGCTCCCTTTAAGGGTTCTATAAGAGATCTACAAGTGTTGCAAGGGCTCGAAGGATCATGGGTCTCAGTAGCTGGGGTTATATAAATTGAGGTAACTGTACTTCTATTTGCTTAGCCCCAATATCAGTACTTATAGCCTTACTTACTAAGTCCCACGATCCGCCAAGCAGGCTTGGCTTTAGTTGTTCTTCTCTTTGTGCTGCATTTTGGGCCTAGAGTGCTTGTTGGGACAAACCGGAGTATCTCGAAATTGGTGGTACCTTGTTCAGGGCTCTTGATACTAAGGATTCTACTGTTCTGTTAGTTTCTGAGACTACCAGATCTTCACATCTCCAAATCCGTACCCATGGAGAGTATTTGCGGTACCCATACATAGAACCCCAAAAGAATCCTCGTAGCATCCCTTGTAGACCCCTCCACCGTCATGCTTATTTAAATTGGAGACCTTATGCAAGACCAGCCGGCCGAGAACTGAAACCCGAAGCACGCTTTTGGACGCTTTAGGGTTTAGGGTTCACTATGAACCCCTCAATCCAAAATCCTGAGCCCCAAACCCGAAGCCTAAACCCCAAAATGGGAACTAAGGACTCATGAGACAGCCGGGGTACGGCATGTGTTGTAGGCAAACCCAGGAAACCCCCTCTCCAAGGTTCCAGATAGTCCTTATCTATGGTTGTCTTAGTAGTAGAGTAGGTGACCTGTAACCTTTTCTGGGGCTATAATCCCTCTACAACCCCAAAGGTTAACCTTTACTGGGTCCTTGTTGAACACAATTTTACATTTTTGTTGTAATAAAATTAAAACCCAATGAGGATTAAGCATGATCATCTTTAATATATCCCCAACGGGGAACCAGTTTAGTTCACCCTAAGATACTGGACAAGTAGCTTGTCGGTGCTTAAAAAAGGGCCCCCCAAAGTCGGATGACAGGGCGTGCTTGCACCCTTAGGGTCTCCCCTACTAGTAGGGAGTCTTTGTAGTTTCGCAAGGATCCTACGGCTCATGTAAAGTATGGCTGACTTTTCTGAAGCTTCGTAAGGATCATTCTGTCCGGGGTCTATCTAACATCAGGGCCAATGCTACTTGTTTTCTGAAACTTCGTTTCAATGACGGCCGCAGCTGAAACACAAGAAACCCGGCATGCGAGGGCTTTAGTTTCCGAATAGCCCTACAAATCAACGAGGCTTGTGCCTTGCGCCTTGTGCCTTAACCCTAAGCCCTAAACCCTAAAACCACACACCCCAAACGGCCCAAAACTGTACCTGGCAATTTGTTGCCAAGTCTGGCGGGGACCGGAGCCCCGCGTGGGATAGCCCGAAAAAACCCGAAGTAAAGGGCACTATACTCACTCTGTTTAGGGTTTAGGGTTTCTAAGCTTTGCAGGTAAATGCCGGAGACATCTGTGCAGGGTGCGGGCGGTTGCTGCAATATCTCTAGGAATCCACACCCCAGAACCTATGCCGTAAAACCCTACAAACCCTAAGCCCTAAACCCTAAGCCTATAAGCCCTAAACCCTTAACCCCAAACCCTAAGCCTATAAGCCTTAAACCCTTAACCCCAAACCCTAAGCCTGTAAGCCTTAAACCCTTAACCCCAAACCCTAAGCCTGTAGGCCCTAAGCCTGTAAGCCTTAAACCCTTAACCCCAAACCCTAAGCCTGTAAGCCTTAAACCCTTAACCCCAAACCCTAAGCCTGTAAGCCTTAAACCCTTAACCCCAAACCCTAAGCCTAAGCCCTCAACCCTTACCTTAAACCGAATGCCGGCTTGAAGGGTGTAGTTAAACGAGAGAGCCCCTTGACCTTCTCCTAGGACCCAGAGATAGGGTTCAGGTTCCCCTTTTTTAGGGTTCAGGTTCCCCTTTTTTAGGGTTCAGGTTCCCCTTTTTTAGGGTTCAGGTTCCCCTTTTTTAGGGTTCAGGTTCCTTTATAAAGTCCTTCAAGTTTAAAAATATATTCCTAGGTTTCTCTTGGGTCTAGTCTCGCACGCCTGAAGGCAGCGACCAGAAGCAGCTCTTCCTGAAAGCCCTTGCAGGCCGACGAAAGCTGAGACGTTCGTACTTCTCCAGTATCTTATGGTAGCCCCAAAAAAGGTTAAAGGCTAAGCTTTTGGTTTAGGGTAGAGGGTTCACCTTTGGGGTTGTAGAGGGATTGAGGTTGTCGAGCTTGGGGTTCAAAACATACAGATTTTTCGGGTGTTTTTCCGGTTTTGGGGCCCCCCAAATCCCAAAGTCCTAAACCTCTAGGCGATAGTTGAGGGTTCAGGCGCGGGATCTAAATTGGAGCTTTCCTGGATTTGGCAGTGCAGGGTTGTGGGTCAGTGACCTCGGTGTCTTGGATTTCTGGGTTTTGTGCTGTGAAACGATATATTTATATAGATAGTAAACCTCCAAGAAGTTGGAAGACCGGATTAAGGCCAATTAGTTATGGGATTCCCTTTGCATTACTTCTTAGGATTGAGGCGATTGGGTTTCCAACTCTTGGGCTTCTACTCTAAGTATAATTGACCGGTCTGCGGTTTGGGGGCTGAGGCTTCGTTGGGGTTGGGGGTTGGGTTTAGCCCTCCTGTTTTAGGATGGTGGTCATCGAGGTACTGGGCTTCGATTTCAAGGATGTGGGGGGAAAATGATGCTTACATTTTGGCGTTTCTTCTTTGTTGGCCCTTGGGGGGGGCCCTTGAGCTTAGGATTCACGTGCAGAGCCTTAGAGTTCGGACATGTTGGGGTTACCCTGAATCTGCACCTACGCCCAAAACCCTAGAGTCCTAGCTAGAAACCTCAAGTCCGGAGCTCTCAGCCCCCGCCCTCAACATGAATCGTAATGTCTGAGAGGCTAGGAGCAGCCTTCGCCTTTACGACCGCCATGCACCCTTAGCCTTAAACGACCCTGAACCCCCGAAACCTTAGAAAGCGAAGCCCCTCTATCCTTAAAGGAGCAGACCTGTCTCTCAAGATATAATTACTCGGCATAAAAGCCCGAGAAGCTACCAAAACTGTTCCTGGGGTTCCTGAATACCATTATGCTGTAACGCACCACGCACCCCACAGGCCCATTCATGCTAATCATATTGGTCCACGTATGAAACCCTCTAAAAATGGTTGAACGCTTATCAGAATTCCTTATACAAAATCTCTACAGAACCCCTTTAAAGGAGCCTAAGAGGCTGTCACTCAGTGACCACGATGCGTGATGGCTCCTTCGTCGGGAACCAGGCACTGTCAATTCACCGAAGCCTCCACTCCAGGTTTTGGGTTTAGGGACCCTAAACCCTAAACCCAAAACCCAGGTTTTAGCGTTCAGGGTTTGGGGAGTGGGGTTCGGTGTTTGGAGTTTTGAGTTTAGGGGTTTGGGGGTTTTGAGTTCAGGGCTCAGGGTTTAGGTAGGGGTTTTTAGAAATTGTTTGGGGTTTAGGTGAGTTTTGCGCGGTTTTGGAGCAGGCGAGAGGCGGGCAGAAGGGGTTGCAGGAGGGAGGCAGGGGGGGCCAGGGAGAAAGGCAATTTCTTGAGCCTTAGTGCTCGTGTTCTAAACCCTAAACCCTTAAGCCCTAAACCCCAAACCCCCCAAGCCCTTATAAACCCTTAAACCCGTAAAACCGCTAAACCCTAAACCCCTGAACCCAGAACCCCCCAAAACCCCTAAACTTAAACCCCTAAAACCCCTAAACCTCTAAGACCCCTAAATACCCCGCAAAACCCCAAAACCCCCCAAAACCCCCTAAACCCCTAAACCCCAAACCCCAAACCCCCCAAACCCCTAAAACCACCAGAACCCCCCGTAGACCCAAAGCCCAAAAACCCGAAACCCCCTAAACTAAGCCTCAACGCTGTTGGGCCCAAGTATGACCCCTTGTAATACCCCATTTTTCAATATATATATATGTATATGTATATATATAAAGATATATATATATATAATTTCAACCCTAAGCCCTAAACCCTTAAAGCTGAGCAGGTGGAGATCGTCACCGTCAAAGCCCTCGGCTGGGAGCTCTCTGAGCCGGGTCAGCCCCGTGCGGTGCGGGCGCCGGCCCCTGGGAACTGAGCTAAGCTCCTTTCGGGATTTAGGGGTCCATGGGGGTTAGGGGTTTAGGGGTTTAGGCGTTTGGGGTTTAGGGAGGGTTTTAGGGGTTTAGGGGTTTAGGGGTTAGGGGTTTAGGGAGGGTTTAGGGGGTTTAGGTGTTTAGGGTTAGGGTTTAGGGAGGGCTTAGGGGTTTAGAGCTACTTTTGGGACGGGGGGGGGGGGTGGTCCCTTCAAGAAGATGTCTATAAGGGTGCCTTGAAGGATTCCTTTAAGACTTCCGGTGTGGGTTTTGGGAACCTGCCGCCTCATGGGATTAGAATAGGCTTTTGCGAGCTTAGGGTTGAGGGTTTAAGGCTGTAGGGTTCTATTAGTTGTTTTGTGGTAGGGTGTGTTCGAAGGCTCCCTAGGGCTGTGTAGGGTTGTGTACTGTGCGAGGTGTACCCCTCCCCCCCCAATACGCTCCCCATTCAACCAGGTTGGCGGCTTAGCAGTTAAACTCAGATATACCCATAAAGGGTTTCAGGGCTAGGGGAGGGTTTAGGCTGTTGGCTTTAAGCTGGTCTGTTGTTATGTTTTTTTCAGGGATTGGAGTTTGGCCACGAAACGGAGCGGGCGAGATCAACAAATACGTGATCACATCCAATCATTCGATGGGACCCAATCGCTTTTCGCTGTCACTTTGAAAATACGTGCTCCCCACACAAAACCGTTGTAGACTTAACGCAAGCTTTAAACCCAAGCCCAACTTTAGGCATCTCAGACGAAACCCTAAACCCTAAACCCAATAGCATAAATCCCTGCATCCTCGAACCTTCTGCTGCAAGCAACACTGAATCCCGACCTCCAAACCCTATAGCGAACCCCAGAAAGTTGGCACATGGATTTAGGATGATTAGTGCCGGGATTCCCTTTACCTTAAGGGCATGCGGAGAATGATGTGCCAACTTTCTGGCTTCTAAATTGACACTAGTCACTAGACCCGTCATCTCATCAGCCCCATAAAACCCTAAGCCCCTAAACTGAACCTCCAAATCCCTAAACCCTAAATCTCTAAACCCTAACTCCCTAAACCCTAAACCCATACAAACTCTAAAGCCGAATATCCGGAAATTCGCCTCACAGTCCAAGCCACGGCCTCGTCCGAAATCGTTTTCCCAGGGATTTGACGAGGCGTGTGCGCTCGATCACTTGGGGCCTTTGTGATTAGAATACTTATACTAGGCCCTAGGCTTCCTTTGAGGGCCTTCTGTTAAGGGGTCTATGAGGTTAGTGAAGGTGCTTAATGGTTCTATGATACAGCGGCCAATACAATTAGACTAAGGTCTTTTGTAATTTGGGGTTGATTAGTACTTTGTTGTTTTATCTTTTCAGGTCTCCTTTTTTCAAAACCGACTGGTAGGAAAGAAGGATACCATAAAGCCTAAACCCTTTAAACCGTGGATACCCGTATTCTTAAGGGGCCAATGGGGAACCTCGGGTTTCTCTTTCGATCCCGCGAACAGCATGGCGAATATCCATCTACTTGAAGCCGCGCAGCTTTAAAGAGCAACGACTCCAGAAAGGGTTTGGGGTTTTGGGGTGTAAGGTTTAGCTGGAGTTTTAGGAACTACATGAACAACCCTAAACCCTAAAGCCCTAAAGCTAAACCCTAAACCTAAACCCTAACGCTCAGAAACCTACCTTTTACTAGGACATCATAGATGGAACCCATAGTAAGGAGATCCAAGAAAGTATGTCCTGTGGACTGCAAACGCATCCTCAAGCGCTGGGCCGTAAACCCTAACTTCCTAAAACCCTAGTAGGGGTTTATTATGTAGGGTTAAGGGTTTAGGGATCCCTAAACCCTAAACCCTAAACCCATGTACATACCCTAAAACCCTCTGAAGCAGTGAAAGCCAATCCCGGAGCCCCTTGAAGCAAGGATGGAACCGAAGAGCTGGCCCTTCGGCGAAGTAAGTCGTACGGTTTAGGGTTTAGGGGTTAGGGTTTAGGTCCGTAGGATTTGGGAAGTTAGATTTTATTGCGGTGCTGAGTGAGTATAGACTTTCCGGGTTCTGCGGTTTTGTTTATATTTATGGGTCGAACTTAGGGCTTAGGATTTGGGGCTCAGATTTATGGCCATAGGATCTTTGGTTGAGGGGCTTCAAAGGCGTTCCGGCTTCGTTCGGTGCCTCAGCTTGACTTGGGCGTGGCCTGATTGCCAAACCTTCTGCTTCCAGGCTTCTTCCCTATACTTGTGGGGCTACAACCTAGGGTGAACCCCAGAAAGTTGGAGCATGGCTTAAGGATGATTAGTGCCAAGATTCCCTATACTCTGCCTTAAGGGCATGAGGATCATGATGTTCCGACCAAGGCTTTGGCCAAGGTAGGCTTGTGAGATACTGCCAGGGTTTGTGCTGTATGCCATGCTTTCGGGAATTCCCTAAGCCCGAAGCCCTAAACCCTAAACCCCTAAACGCTAAAATGGAAACCCGTAAACCCTAAGCCCCTAAACACTAAAATGGGAACCCCTACACCCTAAGCCCCTAAACACTGAACTGGAAACCCCTAAACCCTAAATCCCAAAACACTGAACTGGAAACCCCTAAACCCTAAATTGGATCTGGAGCTTTTTTACTTTGAACTCCCGACGGGGGTTCGAAGTAAAAAACTCCAGATCCAATTTAGGGGCCTAGGGGTTTAGGGTTTAGGGGTTTAGGGGTTTAGGGGTTTAGGGTTTAGGTGGCTTCTCCAGTTCATTCGGCCCTATTCTCAGAGCTATACCAGGGTCTTAGAGGGTTTAGGAACCCGAAAGCCTAAACCCTGAGCTCTATAACTATAGGGCTGCCGGTTGATACTGGCTACGGTTTGGGTTGGTAGGCCTGTAACAGAGCCCGAAATTATCTACTATAGATTACCGATACTATTTGGGGGAGTTCCTTGTTCCGATTATGGTCTAATATACCTCAAAGCCCTATTCTAATTATTAAGGCCTCTATATCAGACGGAGCCCGCTGCTTGTTGGCCTCATTCTTCGTTCAGGAGCTTAAACCCCAGCCCGAATTCCTATGATGCAACACCCCTTCCCCCCAGCCACCCTCACCTCAAACCACTAGATCCTCAACCCTAAACCCTGGACCCTAGACCCTAAACCCTAAACCCTAGTCCCAAGACAACCTAAGCACCAAACCCTCAAGGATAATCCGCATGAGCCCCCGGGAAGCCCAAAACTTCGAAGGAAGTTTTGCGGCAGCTGGAGTTCGACCACCACCGGATGAGCCTGTAAATGCAATGGGGTTTAGGGTTTAGGGTTTATGGGGTCGTCTCCATGAGTTTAGGAATCCCTCCGGAAGGAGCCTATAGCATGGGCTCAGGAATTAGTCTAGAGTAGAACCACAGAAAGTTAGAACATCATTATCCTCATGCCCTTAAAGTAAAGTGTAAGTGTAAGGGATTCTAGCACCAATCCTCCGAAGCCCATGCTCCAACCTTCTGGGGTTCGCTGTAAGTCTTTCTTAAACAAGGGGCGTTGGAGTTACCCTAAACCCTAAACCCCTAAACCCTGAACCCTAAACCCTAAGCCCTAAACCCCTAAACCCTAAACCCCAAACCCTAAACATTACTGGCCAGCTCTTGGAGGCAAGGGTTCGGGCCGATGGAGCTACGTTCTGCAATTCTCAACTCCTGCGCGTCGACCCTGAACCCTAAGCCCTAAACCCTATTAGGGTTTAGGGCTTAGGGTTTAGAGTTTAGGGTTTAGGGTTTAGGGCCTAAGCCCTAAACCCCTAAACCACCTAAGCCCCTAAACCCTAAACCCTACTGCGGACCTGAAAGGCTGGATGTGTGGGTGTTCAACAGGCCATGTAACTCATATCCCCAGCTCGGTGTGTAAGAAAATCGGTGTCGGGTTCGGGGTTTAGGGATTCGGAATTGAGGTTAGGTTCGGGTTCCATCAGGGTGCAGGTGCAGGTTTAGGTATAGAAGAGATGTGCCACAAGACCGGCGTGCATGCATGTCTCGGGTCGTGAACGGGATGTCCAGCAGTGTCTGTGTTGGGTTTGAACCGTCGTTTGCCCGGTGAACCCTTCAAGCCAATCAGAAAGCCACCGTGCGCATGTCATAAAGAAACCGTGTGAGACCTAAACCCTCCATCCCCACATCCCAAGCACCCCTAAACCCTCAACGCGAAACCCCAAACTACTAAGCCCAAACCCCTTAAACCCTGAAGCCCCAAAGCCCCAAACCACCTACACCCCTTAAACCCCTAAACCCCAACCCCCAAACCGCCTCAAGTCCTAAAGCCCCTTAAGTCCTATGAAAACCAACGAAATCCAGAGGACCAGTGGTGCGGTGGTCCGTTGTCGAAGCACAGGGCGTGCCTTGGCTGAAGCCAGAGACTTCTTGGTTTTAGGGCTTAGGGTCTAGGGTTTAGGGGTTTAGGCTTTATAGGGTTGGGGGTTCTTGGTCCAAAAATCCACTTTTTATCACATTTTGGGGCTCTGGTGACCCGAAACCCTAAACCCTACTACCTCGTAGTCTTATTCTGCAATGAGCTTTGCAACCCATGGGTATTTAGGAAGTAAGGAGAAGACTGGCTTTGGGGGTCTATGGTTTAGGGTGAGGGGTTTAGGGTGTGGGGTTCAGGGTTTTGGGTTTGGGGTTTATGGGGTTTGGGGGTTTGAGGGCTGCTACTGTGCAGCATTCTCTTCCTGCAGCGGCGAAGAACACACAATCCAGTCGGGGCACGATGTCAGCACAGCCGACTATGTACTGTAGATAGGGGCCGTAACAAAAAAAGTACTTTGAATACCACATACTAGCAGTCCTAGCACATGAATTTGTTTCGTTCTCCTGACAAGCACGTGTAATAGCCACGTAGTGCAACTTAATGACCGGTGCCACGTATAAAGCGACAATCGTCGGTGTGGTAGCATGCAACTATTATGCTTGGGCCTGCAAAAAATAGATAATATAATCCTCTTGGTAGTTTCTGCAATTGTGTTTGACTATGCCACGATACGACAACACAGGTAAGATACCGAGTCAGCATAACATGTACGTCAGATGGATAAATCAGGCTTGCCTAGGTACTCGATGGACAGCGGTAGGCAAGTCAACCATATAAGCAGTGCAGTTGAAATGATAAACAAATACATGACCACATATGCAAACAGTGTAAATACCAATTAAGATACATGCATGGTACGCATGTACATACACACGGAGCACACAGAACGCATATATAAAGACACCGAGCGGCCTTTCGCTGCCTCAACGACATTGTTAAGGAACACATTGTGGGCTCTTTCGCCAGGTCTGCTTGCGTTCGTGAAGGGCGCCTATGACAAGATCTCGCAGACGCCTGTTGCAAATCAATCTGTGTGGTTGCTTTCACCGATGGAGTCCCTGAACCTCAAACCCCTCAACTCTGAATGGGCAAAGCCCTGATCAACCAAAATTTCTCAACCCTCCTGAAACCCTCTTCAGGCACTTCAGACTTCTGTTTGATGCCAATGGAAGGCTCACAACTTTTGCACAACGCATTCAGGCAACAAGCGTCTCAACTCCCAATATTGACGGCTTGGGTTTGAGGTTTTAGTGCTTGGGGTGTAAACATGTTGGGCCGAAGTTTTCGGGAAACTTAGGGCGCAGGACCCTAAACCTTAAACCGCTGAAGGATGCAGAGGCTCCTAAGCATTCTTAAACGCTTGTTGGTCCAGGATCGCGCAGGGGCCGAGCGTTCCGCCTGAGTTTGGCGATGTCTGTGGGTGCCCTAGCATCTTCGTGAAGCAATTGCTGCAGACGACGTTCACTTTGTGGCAGCTTTCTCTGCCAAACCCGCAGTACCACGGATAGGATAGCAACTGTCCCTGATCCTGACGAGAGCCATGTCATGTTCGTGATTAAAGCATTCGTTAAAATTCCCGTCATCGTCGTTGTGAGCGGCATTGCAACGGTAGTGACAACAAGCAGCAGCCAGAATGGTAGTACTAGGCTAGCACCCATCGTAATGCTAGTAGCACCAACATTATAGGAAATCATACACGGGGAGAAGCGGTCATAGTATCAGTAAAAGCTCTTAGGCGGAGGGTGGGTAACCTTCAACCTTGCACGTTGCTGGGGGGAAGTATGATCCCATTTGAATCCCAAAGGTTAACATTTAGTTGCCCTAGGATACCTGACATGTAAGCCAACCATGGCAACCAGCAGTAGTTGTGATAATACTAGGGCTGGCAAGCTTGAGCTTGGGAAATAGCAACCACTGCAACAGTAACAGGATCTAAATCAATTGCAACTATAAGGAATGACGGCTTCAGCAATAAACAAAATGGAGTAGATTAGTACTGCAACATGTGCAGTGACAGTACGAGTTAGCCGCATTGTCGAGAGTAGCAATAATCGTGATATTGCTGGTGACCTTACAAAATGCAACATGCAGTTGTCTTTAGTCATGTCAAGCATAAGAAGAAGTCCTATATAATTGCAACGTTTGGAACAAGAATCGCACGTTCTGGCTGGTGGCTTAACCCAACGCCTTGCCGAGGGTCCCGACAAACAACGTCAATGCATATGGATGAGTCCAAAGAGTATAATTCGAAAATGTCACACAGTGCAGCGAAAATGAAGCAAACCCCGGAAAGCTGAAATACCGTAGGCTCTCGACCCCAAACCGTGATGCCGGCACGCAGCCTCACAAGAAGCCCAGTATTTCCCTTCAAAAACTAGAGCCAAACCCTAAAGGCCTAACTCCCAAGCCCCAAGCCGGATCCCTCATCCGGCAAAGGCGAGGGTTACGCCTCCCAGTGCTTCTATGTGCTGGCAATGAGCTGGAAAGAGCTTTTGGCGTGCATGTTGGCATGTTGAGGTTCCCAAACCCCCAAACCCCCCAATGCCCACGGCCCTAAACCCTTAAACCCACACCCCAACTACCAAACCTCCATCCCTAAACCCCGAACCCTCCATCCCTAAACCCCAAACCCTAAACCCTAAACCTCCATAGTTCAGAGCCTCAACCTCAAACCGGAAATCCTAGAAAGCCGAACGCACCGGGCTCAAGAGCATTGCTTGCAGTTCGGACTTTGGGGCATCGGCGAAAGAGGGCTGTAGGGTTAAGGGTTGTAAAGGGGTTTAGGAGTTCGGGGATTAGGTTTAAGGGTTTAAGGGTTTAGGGATTAGGGATTAGGGTGTTAAGGTTTAGTAGTCTTCGGGCTTTGAGGGCTAGGGTTTAGAGCCCCGGGCCTTCCTTGGAGGGTTCGGGGGCAGATCATAGTCCCTAAACCCTAAACCCTAGTAGGTTTACTTGCCTTTGGTTAGTAGGGAATGGAGGAATGGGAACTATTATAATTACCATTACTACCATTCTTCCATTCCCTACTAACCAAAGGTAGGTTTAGGGACTCTACGCCCAATATCTCAAGGCCTAGGGACTCTAAGCCCCGCCGTTTGTCACGAATGATGAAGTTCAGACAAGCTCGCACCTCCAGAGTATGTTTGCATGTTGGTCGCTTTAGCCCTAAACCCTAAACCCTACTCCTAGACCTTAAACCCTAAACCCAAAAGCCAACCCCCCAAGCCCTAAACCTTATTCATAAACCCTAAACCCTAAACCCTATTCATAATGTTGCTGTCCTTTCGAGACTGCCGTGCTGCTCGTGGGTGCTTTCTGCGATGGCTGTCAGCCGGGTTGTTTTTGTTGTGTTTTGTTGTGGAGGGTCGAAATCGACCAGTGCGCGGAGCAGTGGAGAGAGAGTGCACATGTCCACCTTAAAAAATAAACCCTATTCATAAACCCTAAACCCTAATCATAAACCCTAAACCCTATTCATAAACCCTAAAGACTTTAGGATGTAGGAGCTTGGGGGTTCTGAGGTGCTCAGGGCTGTGAGATTGGATGTGCTTTGGGCTTTGCCCTTCCTGGCTAGGTCGCCCGACGAGATCACGCCCTGGGCGGAGGGGTACGGTTGATGATATAAATCCTGCATTATATCATACTAACGAGTATTACCATAATTCCCAGAGTTTAGGGTCCTTTAAAGCAATGCAGGGTTTATATCATCAGCAGTATGTCATGAACGAGAAGAAGTGAAACCAGAAAGCAAATGGATAGGACTGGCGAGCCATCTCGGAAGTCATCGCCCGGTCTTCCGCTCATCCTCTCGGGCCCCTCTAAGACTGTTGGCATGTAGTCGGTTCCGGGCTTGGGCTTTATAGGGTTTAGGATTTAGGGTTTAGGGTTTAGGGTCGGTTTAGGGTTTGGGGTGTATGGGGTTTAGGATTTCGGGTCAGGGTTTAGGGTTTCAGGTGTTTGGATTAGTAGTCTGCTGCAGAGTATCGGGCTTAGACATGGATGTAATCTACCGGTTCGATCGGTTTGGATTTGTTACCGATTGTGCTGCGATGAGGTATTGGTAGTATCGGTAACGATTCGATTCGTTGTCGATACAGGCAGTCGAGCCCAACACTTCCATGCGCTTGCTCGGTGCTTACACCTTACACCATTCTGGCGGTGCCCCTTCACCCCTCCAAACCTGCCTCCTCCAGCCCTCCTGCCCTCCACCCTCCAGCCCTCCTCCAGCCCGTACCCCCTTTCCGTCCTACCTCCGACCCCCCTGCCAACCCTCCACCCCTCAAACTAATGGTTTGTTTGGGGCACGTCTGCATCGAAGATTAAAATTAGAAACTACTCATTCAAACCCCGGAGCCTTACCCCCAACGCCATTGCCAAACCGTAAGATCCCACGAGCCTTGACCCTGAACTTCGAAGCACCTGTCTCAAGAGCTATAGCTCGAAATCTCACTTCACCACCAGGTAAGATGGCTTCCACAGACAATAGGTACACTTGTGATCGGAGAGCTAAATTGCGAGCTGCCCCCAGTCGTCCAGCACCTATGGTTAGGTTTAGGGTTCAGAAGGGACTTCAGGTTTAGGGTTACAGCGCTCCTATTCTTGTGTAGTCCATATTCCAAGTCTACTTTGGGTCCCTTCCCATTTCTCTGGGGCGGATCAAGGCCCTAGCCAAAAAGTCCATAAGCCGAGATTCGAGCCCAGATCCCAATCCCGCAAAGGCAACAGGTTAGAAGCTGCCAACCTCCATAGCCAAAGGGTTTAGGGCTTAGGGTTTAGGGTTTAGGGGCAACGTTGACGGTTCAGGAGTTTGGAGCTCAGGCTTTGATTCAGGGTCACCACGACCTCTAAGGTCTACAGCCGAAGTTGAAGGTTCAGGATATAGGAGTTCAGGTTTTTAGGGATTCAGGGTTTGGCTTAGAGGGTTTGTGGCTACTGACCCTCAGAGAATTCTATCTGAAAACACCTTACCCAGGGTTTCGGGCCACTGGCATTCGAGGAGATCTCTACGGAGGAAGTCATGGCCACCCGTGACACCCTTGAGCAAGGTGGGGAAAAAGTGGGTTACCCTCAACCCTCAACATAATATGATATCATATGGCCAGATCCTTTAACACTATGAATCCTGGAAATGATCAAGAAGGGGTTCTGAGATTTCGCTTGGAAATCGAGTTCACAAAAGACAAAACACGTTACCCCGACTTTGAGTTCTATGTTGAGTGCCACGAAAGCCTCCAATACAGGAAGTGAGTAACTCATAAACAGAGACTAGCCACAAGCCTTGTAAGGTATACGGAGAGCTTTACACAAGCGAAGTCTCAGAGTACAGAACCGAAGAAGTTTCGAGGTTGGGGCATGAGGGCTCTAAGGATTTGGGGCTTTTCAATTTTAAGGGGCTTAGGGCCTAAGGGCCTCCTCCACCAGAGTGATTACGAGTTTGTTGCGTGGCATGACATTTACACCCCCCCTCCTTTTTTCCTGAACCCCTTCATTTTTTGTTAACCCCCCCCCCCCCCCCCCTCTTTTCCGACCCCTGCATGCACACGGCGACACTTTTTTCTGGCCCCCAACCCTTTTTCCGACCCCCCCAATCCTTTTACCCCCCAACCCTGTTTTTTCCATCCCCTACCCTTTTTTGACCCCAGGCCACACACCCATCCCTCCCTCCCTCCCTCCC
>CAJNJA010056897.1:5821-24342 GCA_905231915.1 Symbiodinium necroappetens | reverse complement strand
AAAATGAATAAATAAATATTTTAAATATTTATATTAATTTTCTTATTGATTCGTAAATAATTATTCTATATATAAATGAAAAAAATATAGAAATATATAATTCGAAAAAAATAAATATATGATTTCCATTATATTTATTGATTTAGCATTATTCTTATCTGGATTATTGATTAGAAATTGATATTAGATAGATTAATATCTAAAAGAATTATAAATATGATGATAAAAATTGGAGAATCTTCTGAAATTTTATTAGTGTCGATTATTCTCTCAAGAAAATAATCTAAGAAAGATTAATCGTCCGATTCGAGGAATTAGAATATCAATATATTATGAGAAATATAATTATGATTAATATGACTTGAATTCTCCAAGAATCAAGATCAGAATATGAGATGCTATAATAACAATATATAAATGGACATATATTCATCATATCCGCGATCATTCATTTATCGAATTATGATAAATGAAGTTCGTCCAAATATAAATTGAGACGAATATCAGATATCATTATTATATTCTTCAATTCGCTCAAAATTTCAATTTATTATTATCAAGAATAGATTTTTTATCTATATACAAGATATATTCTATTGATATCTCCTTTATATATTCGCAGACATAGAATATTGCAAGCGAGATCTATAAATATCTTCTGCGTTGATTTCTTTTAGAATTAGATTATTGAAATTCTCTACTAATGATTATAAGAATTTGAAATTTTGATTTCAAATCTGAAATATTTTTATATTTATTTTATCTGAATCTCCAATCTCTCATATTCTTTTATACCAATTTGAATATCTCTGAAATATATTCATTATCTTCTATATTTTCCAAACCTTTCTCTTATAAATGCCTTTGATTCTCACTTTTATCTATCGTTTTATTGATGATTTCTAATTCTTCTATTCCTAGATTAGGAGATCTTTCTTCATATATCTTCTATTCAATTTCTTACAAGATTCTGTCGATCTATCATGATATATCAAGAAAATCATTCCAATATTCTTCGATTTCATATCAGATATCTGAAATTCATTCTTCCTCATTGCTCGTATTCATCAAGAATTGATATATTTCTAATATTTCTGATAATAATTCCGAAGATAAACGGATCTATTTGATGATTCACGAGATAAGAAATCCTCAAATTCGGAATGCTCGATAATTTCGCAGACTCCACAATTGGATCCATTGACTATTGCTACCTCGATTAAATTGAGAAGATATATTTTTAATTCTTTTTTTGGAATCAAAATCATATAGAGAATCTGATCTCAAGATCTTCTTCTTATTATTCTTAATAATTCTAAATCATATTATGGACAGATCAAATATTCGATATCATTGAAATTTCCGGATCTCGAATATTTTAAGAAGATATTTCATTTCTATATCTCTCGTTTATTCATCTATTTCGACAGATATTGAACGAAAATTGCTGAATCGAATAGATATAATTTCTGATCATATTTCTTTCTATGATTTAATTCATTTTAATTCATATATTATATATCCTTCTTACCGAATATTGAATCTTAATCCCAAAAAATAAAAAAAAATATATATCCATAAATATTCCGAGCTTCAAAATTCTATCATATTCTTCTCTCTTATAAAATAATTTCTAATTAACAAATTCAAGAATTTCTCATAATCTGATTGATTATTCTCCTCAAATCATAAAATTCTATGAATTATAAGATCACGAGCTATTGATTCTAATTCTATTATTAGATTATCTTGTGCTTGCACCTTTATGATTATATTCTTCGTAGGAATCATAAAATTTCTATATCATAATTCAAGATATTAATGAAATATCTAAATCCACGAATCATATTCAGAAATTCCTATATCTCGTCTCATAAAGAAATAAAAGACTAGATATTATATATTTTATTTATATATCAATAGATCAAAGATAATAGATCAGAGGTATTTAACATAAGATATTTCTTCTTCACTAATCTATATTTTCAGAAAATCAAGCGAGATTATCGGAAATTCTCTCTTTTCTGTTGGATCGTCATAATTATCTTTTCGGAATCTGGCTCTAATATATATCTCATATCAATAATCTCTGACAAGATAAATAATATCATATGATTCCAAATATAATATTCGGAGATTTTTCTTGCAACATATCAACCTATATTTTTTTATATATTTTCAATTCGAAATATCGGAAATTTCTTAGTGTACTTTTTTATTCTATTATTTTATCATCTTGAATCATCTTGAATCTCTTCCATATCATTCCTTTCTCTCCATTCATTGATATTTTCAATGATTGGCAAATTTACCGAAACTCATCTAATTAATTTTATGCTGTCAATCCTGTTCCATCTAATTTCATTATTTCTTCTTCTTCATCTTCAATTTTTATAAGAGAAGACCCTAGAAAAACAACGGATATTTAATTTATTTTCCTATTCTCCATCAAGAGGTTCGATAGAATCTTAGAATGGATCTGGGATTTACATAGAATCGTCTTGAGATTCTTCAAGATGCATTATTCATGAGATATTATTAGATATTCAGATTATTTATCCTATCCTAAAACTCTGGAAGGTCTTTTACGAGAATCTAAGACTCTTTCTCTTCGAATTCTCTTTCTTTCATGATCTCTCAATAATCTTTTAACTCAAAATTTCATTCTTCCGACCTCATCTATACAACAAAATAATCCTATATAATCACTCCTAAAGATCAATTCAATACACGTTCTTATATTAAGAATTAGCTAGAAATTAATATCTAAATGATTTAATTAGAAGCATCTCTAAAGATGAATTCCAAATCGGAATTTAAATAAATGTGCCAAATTCTTTTGAAAACTCATTCATCATCCGGATCTCCACCAACTTATTGCTCTTCTTCTTAATCGATTCGATAAAAATATATATAAATATCAAGAGAATTCTTCTTCGAATAAAAATCAAAAATTAAATATATTTATATCATTTAAATTATGATCGCCTAATATCGAAATATTTTTCTAAATAGAAAAGAAATTAATTTTATTTATTAGCATTTCATTATCTTGAATTAAATGATGTTAATAATTTCTCGATCGATTTCGATCATTATCAGACCATTATTCCATTATCTCATAAATATAATGCTATCGATTTTTCTCTTATATTTTTCTAATAAAGAATATATCATATAAATATATAATATAATAAAATCTTAATTCGAAGGTCATTTTATATTTATCTTTAATAATAGCAAGTCTCATTCAAATATATTCTATATTATCTTCAGATATTTCATGAAAACCATCATCATTATTTCATCAAATAATAGAATATTCGCACTAATTATTAACAATTAATTCAATTTTAGAAATATCATAAATCAAAATAGATTTCATCCATATGCTCTTCTTCTAGATCGTCCAAAATTATCTCATAAGGTCTTCGAAATTAATATATCGATATATTTTTAAATATTGAAGAAATATTCAATTAAAATTAAATTCTATTCTATATATAAAATCAATTTCATGTCTTGCCTTATAATGATTGAGACCTACCTTAGATCAATATTCGTATCTATAACATACAAATTTTAGATTTAATAGTCTTATCATTATCTTTCTCATTAGATTTATATTTATCTCCTTTGAATCTTTTTCCAAAATTTTGATCTAATCTTTATCTCCATCTTTTCTTATCCGAATCATCATTATTCTTCCGATAAGATCTATAGAAATCTTATCTCCTTAATTTGACCTTGCCCTTATCAATTGAATAAAAATGAAACTCATCTCAATATCGTCGCCATATAATAAATGTATCTCCATTTATATATATTAATTTCGATGATCTTCTATTTTTCTTGTTGAGAGCGCATCTTTGAGTCTGGATGTGAGACCCGGGGCGGGGTCCGATGCTGTAATCTGAGAAACGAAGGACCTCCCCAAGTCTCCAGCAAGGAAAAGCCGTCAGCTTCAAGAACCCTTCGTGCGCGTTGACGTGTACCTGCCAGTCAAGCTTCGGGGCATGCAGCATCATGCTTCCAAATCTGAGCCCCGGGCACGCACTACGCCAGCTCCATGGGCTTTATGCCATACCACCTTGGACCCAACACAGAACGAGCAACGAAAACTTGCACCGTCGTGCAAATGGCAAGTAAGCCGCTGAACACCCAGCCTTTGTCGTTCAGCTTGCGGGAGGCTGGCAGGAGATGTTAACGCTGCTCGACTTTCCGACGCTAGCTACCAACATTGGCTTGCGCACCGGCTCGTTAGACTCGCTGGTCTTGCCGAGGACCTTGTCATACCACACCTGGCATCGAACGAACATTTACTGACATCACTTGTCACGCATTTTGAAACATCCCTTCTGATGTACATCCATACCGCTCCCGCTGGCACCTCGCAGCCCTTGGAAAGAGTCTTCTCGTACACTGGCCTGGATTGTCGACAAGGTGAGAATGTAAGAAACCTCGCTGCAATGACTGCTGTACTGGTGCAGGACTAAGATCGTGGCTTAACCCAGTCAGAAAACTGGGCGCCCAGGACAATGCCGCCACTAAACCAAAGAAGACCGAAAAGCATGACCTTGCGTGCGCACCACCCGTCGAAATTTCTCTCTGCAGTCACAAAAGCATCAAACGCACGCACATGCACGAAACCAGCTTTCTTTCGGAATTTGGCCGTCGATGAAAGAAGCAACTACACCGTGACGGGCAAACGTGGGAGGGCTGAGACCCAAATGGCTTCGGAGTGCATTTGATTGCCAAAAAAACATGCCCGTCCTGCCCCCCCTCTCTAACTCGCTACTCCGTTTCGCACCAACTTACCATGTGGAGATGTGGAATTCATTCAGGTTCGACTTACTTGACGACCTAGCCGGGAACTCTTGGTTCTCGAAGGCTGGCACATCAACCCTGTCCACAATGTGCAAAGCCAGCTAGCTTCCGAATGCTTCGGCTGTGAAAAGAAGCCAGAACACAGAATTATGGGACGATTTCGGATGCAGCTGGCTCTGGGACATTCAAAGGAACGTCGTCCGGCGCATGTCTGGGATCTGAGTTTCGCGGGCGCTACAACACTACTTCCGGCCCTCCTTTGCAGCAAACGTCTTGCCAAAAGGGTCATGTCCAAACCGTGAGCATCACTGAGCACGTCGCTTTGGACGCGGAGAAATTGAGCCAGCCTATTCCCCCCAGCGGTGTCTCTGTCCGGCCCTTTGCTGCTGTGTCCAGTTGTTGCCGACCATCCCAACTGGCCCAAGCATCAATTGACCCGCACATCGCAGGGGCTCCTGTGGACGTGGCGCGTGGCTCCTCGGATTCCGCGACATGTGAGGAGCCTCATCGCGTTCGGGGTGACTTGGCGGGCTGCGAGTTGCTGATCTTGGAGCAGATCTAGCACTTGCCCGCGGCACCGGGCCCGGCGCAGTTCCCGGTGGAGGCCGAGGCAAACGAGCTGAAGGCGTACTATGCGTACTGCCACGTGGCACAAAATCCGCTTGGCGGATGGCTGGCGTGGCCACAGTGGAGTCGAGGCGTCGATCACGTGCTCCGACAGACAGGCTGCTTCTGTTACGGTTGCCCGGATGGGGCAACTGAGAGCTGACACGAGCAGACACAGAGGAGGCTCTGCGCTCAGCGCCGTTTGACCTTTCTGCATTCTCATGGGTTCTGACCCTAGCATGCCGGGCTGCTCGGCGTTGGTGCTGTGTAATGAGCTCTAGCAGCTCTGGCTTATCAACAGCACGTGCAATGTCTGCAGCAAGCAGCCCCAAAGTCAATGCCAGTCTGCGAAGCTCTGCAAAGGGCAGGGTCTCCAAGCCCTCTTCGCGGACCGGCGATATTCGTGCAGAACGGTCCGGGGTGTACGTGCTTTGATCGACAGCTACGACCTTTTTCAGGCCACAATCATGCGTTGAAGATGTAATTGCTTCTTCCAATCCCGCTGGGTACACAACAGAATCCAATATCGCTTTAGAGTGCCCTGCCGCTTGCACTGCCTCAAGGCTCTCTGTAACATGAACGACTGCCCGGTCGCCTATCTGCGACACCATATCTGCATCGCAGAGCACTCTCCGTGGAAACATCGTCAATTCCAAAGCTGCTGCGTCGTCCACACCCGGCTTCCACAAATCAGAGTCTCCAAGCAAGCCGAAGAGGCGACGCTTCAAGTCTGACACAGTTCTGTCGATGGGGCATCGGTGTCGCAGCTGCCTTCCGTTTGGAAACCGGAAGGAAAGCTCAACTGTGGAGTTGAGTTCACATGCCTTGTCTAAATGACAACTGTGCGCAATATCCGCTCGACGGACATTGAGTCGAGCATGCTTCTCTTCCAGCATTTGCTGAATCTTCGCTTGGCGCTGAGCTTCTGCACAAAGCCTCGCCTCATGCTCCTTTATGCTTTCGGCCAGGTCTGCGGCCGGAAGGAGCTCCACGCGGACCTCGTGGTCACCGAGCACTCCGGCGTGACCAGGAAGCTTGACAGCCAACACGTCATTGCCTGAGAGGTCCTCCAATCGAGCAACGACAACACCCACCCTCCGCAGCCCAATTTGAAAGTTGTTGGCTATGGCCACCTCGACCTGGATGGACAACCCGGATGTCAGAGCTGGAAGGCGCGCCAGCGACTCCTGTAAGACGAGCTCTGGCTCAGCACCAACTATTTCGTAAAAATTCCTGGCTCTTAGGTTGCAGGTGGACACAGCCACAAAGGGGAAGCGACACTGCACGGACGCGCACCGGGTCGCCATCCTCCAAAAAGAGCTGCTGCATCATACGCGAGGGTAAAAGTACAACGGGCTCTTCCAGTGCAGACACCTCTGCCATTCCAGCAAATGCTCGGATCTCTTTACGGCAGTTCTTGATTTCCACGTGGAAAGCCGCCGTGCTTTGTTGCTCAGTTCCGAAGATGCGACTGTAAATGTCCAGAGCATGCCGCTGGGACAATACCACTCTACCAGGTGGAACGTCAGCAAGTTCGGGGAACATTTCTGCAGCGAGATCGAGACTTGAAGCTGGGAAAAACTCAATGCACTGCGAAACTGTGGGTAGCTTGACTGTCTTTCCGAGTCCAACGTTTCCAGGTGGCGAGGAATATGACCTCTCCGATGGGTCCAGCACAAGCCCGTCGGATGAAAGAACTGTGCAAACTTGAAGAACAATATCCACTAGGTCATGGTCAGGTCGCCAATGCATCATTGATAGCTCTGGCAAGCGCAGGATGCCAGCGTCTGTCAAGGGGACCTTGCTCGCCGCGTTTGTGAGTGTCAGGCGGGGCCGAATGCAGCACAGGACTGGCGGATGTGCGGGAAACGTGCCCGGGAAGTGAAACCTCATAAGCACAAAGTCTTGGGCTTGGGTCCGCGTCTTATGGTCGGCAAGCTGCCTCCCCAAGCGAGTCTCGACCGGAAGGCGAATTTCGACCTCAGATGACAAAGGCACTCCGAAGGTTTTTTTTTGGGAAGGGGCTATCAAAAGCATGACGCAAGCTCGAGCAGACCCATCCATCAGCGAAGTCACATCCCAGTCACATAGGTTTTCGTCAGAAACCTGGACAGCAGCAGTTCAGTTTTAGGGACCCGTCGAACCCAAAACCGAACTATAAATTATAAGCCGCGCGTCGATGATGCGCGCACGGCCACAGATATCTGCTGCACGCTCCGCCACACGACCCAGAAGAAGCAGAAGATACCCTGCAGAACGGTCTTTGGAGGATGTTTGAGTACTTGGCGGCATTCGGCCCCATACCCAAGCGCTGAGAAAACCATCCACACTGGTGCGTCCCCACGGAGAAATACTAGGCAAGTACACCACGTGAAGCTGTCCCCGGACGCGTCACTAGACGTTCTTTCGCAAGTGCAGCTGTTCAAGCTGCATCGGCAGCCAGCACGGTATCAACACTTCGGGAAACAAGTACGGCCGCCAAGGCGTGGTGTGCGGTCTTCTAGTGAAGAAATTTCGGAAGCTTTCGGGCATGCAGAGTGTGCGTGACCGTGAAGTTTGCTTGCTAACATCCACGGCTTGGCTTGCTTGCAATTCGTGCAGCTACGTGCAAAGAGTTGCACGCGAGCGCACACACACAGAGACTCTGGGGTGCGAACTCTGTCCCTTTTCATTGGGAGTGATCCTTTTTGATTCAGCAAAATAAGCAGGCATCAACACTGTCAAGCCTGTCGCTATACGTATACCGGCCATGTCTGACCAAGATGCGGCAAGCACCTAGACATAGAAGCATCGAGACAAAACTTCAAGTCTTCGCCCAGAACACGGGTACAGTACAGTATCATCTAAGCGCATGTCTAGGAGTCAGAATCTATCAAGTTCATGCGCCAAACGAACATACGCGCGCTAGATGGACCATGAACCATTGCGGTGCATCCCCTGGAGCCTAGGTCATATGTCAAGGCCGAGACTGTTGCTGGTGCCCAACCCTCCCCGAAGCAAAAAGGCAGCCAAACAACACCCAAAGGGCCTCGGTCGGTGGTTGTGTTCTCCAGGGCGCTTCGGTCTACCTACGGCTCTTCTCAAGGCCACGCCATGCTGTACACTTCAACCCGAAGTACTGTCCGTAGGTGCATGTATATTGTACCCGTAGTTGTTCGAAATACCGGTCCCTAGAACAGCCATGAGGTAGCTCCGTTTCATTCGGGATCTCTTCGTAAGGAAGTGTACTCATGATGGCCCCTCCTTGGTAAAGACCTTGATTGTTAGAATAACTCCCAGTAGATCTTGGGAATGCAGGAGAGGAAGTGGCAGGTTGAGTGGCTGGTGGCCAGAAAGCCGCACATGTAAGATTCAGGGGCTCCGTGTTGAGGAACTGACTTAAGGACTACTTTTAATATAGTTTCAGACATCAGGTCGGGCATCCTTCGTGTTTTGCAATCAGTGGCTGCATAAACCCCGCTTCGTGCACTGAGGCAGCACCAATAAGGACCTAGACCCTAGCCTACCGTGCCCTACCTCGGTCCTCGGTGCCCCAATGCTGCTTGACACTTCCAAAACTTGATTCACGCACCAAAGAGCGGCATGGAAGCAAAAGCAACAGAAACACCAAAGAAGCTACCTTACCGTGCCCTTCGCTACCCACCCACACAGCATCAAAATTCACACAAGCCCTTCAAGAAATGAGATCAACCAGCCAATGAGGTGAGGGAGCAGGTGTAAGAAATTAGATCAACCGCGATCGCCTAGTGAGGGGCAGGTCTCGGCGCACACTCGAGAGGCTTAATGAACGGGGCCAACAGCCATCGCCTAACGAGGGGGCGGCAGTTGAAGAATGGGATCAACTTTTACCGTGTAAACACGGGGCATGGCCCAGGGCTCGGCCTAGGCTAGGTCCAGGGCTAGCCTAGGTGTAGGCCTGGGCCTAGGCGCAGGGAGTCACCCAATGCGGGTGCGGGTTCAGGATGTGTGATGAAAGGCACACTTGTAAGAAATGCGACGAAGTGGGATCACCCGCACAAGCTCCACATGGAGGGCGGGTTTAAAACGCATGATATAGATCGCCAAAGCAGTGGGCGGGTTTCAAATCTGTGATCAACTGGGATCGCTACATGAGAGGGCACGTTTATGCATTGGAATCCCCAAAGGAGGGGGCGGGACGGGACCAAGCTGTGTGATCTATCGGGATCGCAAACTGCAGCGGCGTTTAAGATATGCGTGATGAGTCGGTATCGTCAAAGGAGGGGGCGCATTTATGAAATGTCATGAACGAGGGTCGCCAAATAATGGGGACGTTTGAGAAATGTGATCAAGCGACATCGCCAAAGGAGGAGGGCGGGCATGCTTAAGATATATGAGGAACCAAGAGGGCATGTTTAGGATATATGATGAACCGGAATCGCCGAATGAGGGGGCGTGTTTGAGACACATCTGATGACCGGAATCGCCAAATTAAAGGGCGTCTTGTGATGAGTCGGAGTCGCCAAAGGAAGGGGCTTATTTAAAAGATGTGATGAGCCCCCATCGAAATGTGATTAGCCGAGATCGCCACAGGAGGGGGCGTGTTTACGATATATGATGACCGGAATCGCGAACGAGGGGGCGTGTCCAACATGTAAGAGGAACGCCAAAGGAGAGGGCGCATTTTGGAAACGTGATGAACCGGAACCGCCAAATGAGGGGGCGAGTTTAAGATACATGATGAACTGGAATCTCCAAAAGAGAGGGCATGTTTACGATATGTGGTGAATTGGAATCGCAAAATGAGACGGCATGCCTAACACATATGATGAGCCGCAATCGCCGAATGAGGGGGGTGTTTCAGACAAACATGATGAGCCGACGTCACCAAATGAGGGGCCGTGTTTAAGATGTGTGGTGAACCGGAATCGCCAAACGAGGGGTTGTGTCTGCGATATCGGCTGAACCGGAGTCGCAACACGACCGGGCATGCTAAACCTAGCCTACAACCCGGGACCCATAAAAACGCAATAATCATCAGGTTAATTAAGTATTGCGTATGGGAAGCAACAAATGGAGGGCGGGTTTACAACGTGTGACCTACCGGGATCGCCAAAGGAGTGGGCGGGCTTCCGATCTGTGATCAACCGGGATCGCTAAATGAGAGGGCACGTTTATGCATTGGAATCCCCAAAGGAGGGGGCGGGACGGGACCAAGCTGTGTGATCTATCGGATCGCTAAATGAGGGGCGGGTTCAAGATATATGCTCAACCGAAATCGCAAACTGCAGGGGCGTTTAAGATATGCATTGAGTCGGCATCGTCAAAGGAGGGGGGCGCATTTATGAAATGTCATGAACGAGGATCGCCAAATGATGGGGGCTGCTTGAGAAATGTGATCAAGCGACATCGCCAAAGGAGGAGGGCGGGCATGCTTCAGATACATGAGGAACCAAGAGGGCATGTTTAGGATATGATATATGATGAACCGGAATCGCCGAATGGGGGGGGGGGGGCGTGTTTGAGACACATATGATGACCAGAATCGCCAAATGAGGGGGCATGTTCAAGATGTATGAGGAACCGGAATCGCCAAATGAGGGGGCGAACTTTTGAACTGTGATGAACCGGAAACGTCAAAAGAAGGGGCGAGTTCAGGATATATGATGAAGCGGAAACGCCAAATTAAAGGGCGTCTTGTGATGAGTCGGAGTCGCCAAAGGAAGGGGCTTGTTTGAAGGACGTGATGAGCCCCCATCGAAATGTGACTAACCGAGATCGCCACAGGAGGGGGCGTGTTTACGAAATATGATGACCGGAATCGCGAACGAGGAGGCGTGCCCAACATGCATGAGGAACGCCAAAGGAGAGGGCGCATTTTGGAAACGTGATGAACCGGAACCGCCAAATGAGGGGGCGAGTTTAAGATACATGATGAACTGGAATCTCCAAAAGAGAGGGCATGTTTACGATATGTGGTGAATTGGAATCGCAAAATGAGACGGCATGTCTAACACATATGATGAGTCGCAATCGCCGAATGAGGGGGGTGTTTCAGACAAACATGATGAGCCGACGTCACCAAATGAGGGGCCGTGTTTAAGATGTGTGGTGAACCGGAATCGCCAAACGAGGGGTTGTGTCTACGATATCGGCTGAACCGGAGTCGCAACACGACCGGGCATGCTAAACCTAGCCTACAACCCGGGACCCATAAAAAAACGCAATAATCATCAGGTTAATTAAGTATTGCGTATGGGAAGCAGCAAATGGAGGGCGGGTTTACAACGTGTGACCTACCGGGATCGCCAAAGGAGTGGGCGGGCTTCCGATCTGTGATCAACCGGGATCGCTAAATGAGAGGGCATGTTTAAGATATGTGATGCACCGGAATGGCCAAAGGAGGGGGGTGGGACCAAGGTATGTGTTTCAGCGGGATCCCCAAATGCAGGGGCGTTTAAGATATGCGTGATGAGTCGGTATCGTCAAAGGAGTGGGCGCATTTATGAAAAGTCATGAACGAGGGTCGCCAAATAGTGGGGACGTTTGAGAAATGTGATCAAGCGACATCGCCAAAGGAGGAGGGGGGCATGGTTAGGATATGTGAGGAACCGAGAGGGCATGTTTAGGATATATGTGGACATATGATGACCCGGAATCGCCGAATGAGGGGACATATCTCAGACAAATATGATGACCGGAATCGCCAAATGAGTGGGCGTGTTCAAGATATGCGAGGAACCTGAATCGCCAAATGAGAGGGCTAGTTTAAGATATACGATGAACTGAAACCGCCAAACGAGAGGGCATGTTAAAGATGTATGATGAACAGTCTACAAACCATTCAAAAAAACAAACAACATAATAATAATGATGCTAAGCACTGTCTATGGCCCCACCTTGAGTCTAGCCCCAGGCCTAGCCCTAGGCCTAGGCCTACCCCGACCCTAGGCGAGACCATAGCCTAAGCCCGAGCCTAGGTCCGCACCAGCCTAGGGGTGGAGCTTCTTTATGTTAAGAACTGGGATTTACCGCCAACGCTTCACTTAGGGGGCGGGTTTGAAGACACGAGATCAACCGCCATCGCCGAATGAGAGGGCGGCGGGCTTCAGAAATGGTATCAGCCGGATGAACTGCCATCGCTTCATGACGGGCCGGGGTTTAAGAATGGGACCGACTGCTATCGCCTAGTGAGGCAACGGCTTGAAGAAATGCAGTCAGCATCCATCTCTTGATGAGGGCCTGGTTTCAGAAATGGGGTCAACCGCTATCGCCTAATAAGAAGGCAGGTTCAAGAAGTCAGGTCAACTTCCATCGCCTAGTGGGGGTCGGCGGTGGCTTTCAACGATGGGAGCAACCGCCATTGCTTGACCATTACTAGTTACTGTTTGCGGCTGAACTTGTGCATTACTACTGCTATTGCCATCTCTAACCGTTGCATAATGAGGGGATTGTTTTTTTGCAATCGCCTAATGAGGGGCGGGCTGAAGAAGTCTAATGTGCTTGCACAACTCAGAGACACGGCCAAAATGCTTTCCCGATGTACTGGCATGGCAAGGCCAGTAGGGCCTGGACTGAGGAGGCGAAGGTATTGGCATCTGCGATGAATCGCCTTTCCGGTGCGGCAACTATGCACCACACCAGGGGGAGTAGGATATATGAGCAGCCAGCAAGGAAACAGATAAACACGCCCCGACAAAAACGCACAACTAGCCTTGTTGTCCCGACAGTTGTGAATGGTGGCTGCAAGGTGTTGTCTTGTTGACTGGATCGGTTGTTTTGGTGGCTGTGAAGCTCGGGTAGTGCTTGAAGCAGTCAGTTATCGCGAGCACCCCATTCGAGTGTCTTTGGGGTTTCTTTCTGAACAGTGGCTGGCAGGAACAAGCCTCGTTCGATGCAGGAGCTGCTTCGCCAGCTGAACTTTCTGACATGGCTCAGCCATGCCGGTGCTACAGACACACAACTCTCAAGAGCCTGAACTCGAACAGTGTTGGCAATGTGCAGGGTTTTCATACCTTCTTCTTTCATGGAAGGGTCACAAGCAGAGAAGAACTGTGCAATCACAATCTAGAGCTCTGACTCGCACCTTCCGCCAGCAAAAGCAGCAGCAGCACTAACTCTCGCAGAACATGTGACTAATCGACCTCTCGTGCTATGAATGCCCTTCAGCACATGGCTCGAAAAGGCATTAGTACTTCGGCTACGGGCAGCAGTTGACTTTTGGCCGCGACGAGGGGTTGAGAACCTCACTCCTGGCAGCCGGCGGGTGTACAATTAGGACTGAACTCGCACAGACTCGTGGCATCAGTCAGCAAGAGACTTCTGGTTTGTGGCAAAGGCCACACGGTTTTGAACGAGATACGGTGATTGCCGCTCAGTTGGCGAAACATAGCCGTGGTGCAGCCGACCAAGCTTCGACGCCAGCAGAGTCTCAAAAGGAGCAACAAAAATAATGTGCTTTGCGCGCATCCAGCCCTCTTCACAGCTACGTGCATTGATACCAATCTACTGAAGCTGCGGGTGCGTGCTCCCACCTTAACAATGCACCGAAACCAGCCGTACTGGATGCGCTTTGCTGCAAGCTGCAGCAAGATTTAAGCCACTCTGTGCACGTTCGGCAAAGCGGGCTACCAGAACCTAATGTCTGGAATCACGCCTGTCGTTGTACTGGAGTAAACGATTCAGCCAGCCAGCCAGTCGATCTTCCAAGTTATGTTCTCACTGGAAAGCCTGCGGAATCCTGCGGAGATGACACAGTTGCGAGGAGTCTGGTAGTGGCTCAGGCTGGGCTGTGATGACAGTCGTACGGGGCCAAGCAATCAAGGCAACCCGTGCATCAAACATTTTGAAACATTACTCTTCAAACGGGTCAGAAATCAAAGGTCCGACCAAAAGGGCATACCAGATGGTATGCTGAAGGTGGAAATGCAGACCAGGAGCCAAGAAGCGTCAAATGTGGAATGACAACACAAGGATCGCATGCAGTCTAGGATGTGGGAATAAGAAATGAAGGAATCTCAACTACTAGTAAGCGATGTCTGCATCTAGGGCAACATCGTGCCGAGTGTAAGCTACAGGCGTCGAGACTGGGAAACCTCGTCTGAAAATGCAGTGGGCACCTCTCTTTGCATGCTGCAGGATGTTGTGCCCAATGTCGGCACTAGGCGAGATTGCCAACCTGTCGGCCTCACGTGCACTGTGCACTAGCAACTGGGAGGCGTACGACCTGCCACAGTGCCAAGGTCAGCGTCACAGCTGTGCCGCTGGCGGCTCATGCCGCTTGGCTGAATCAGCCAAAAGCAGCTCCCGCCCAGCTCAAAATCGCCCAATCAGGCCAAAAGCAGCTGGCAAATGCTAGGCCGCAACGCGGCACGTGGGGATGACTGCTGCATCCCTGCGTCTTGCTTAGTACGGCTTCAAATTTCGATGCTGTACGATTGCACAGATGAGGCTCTGCCAGCCCGCTGCGACTATTGCTAAGCGCTCAGCACGAGGATTATGTTTTGCGATCTAGGGATCATTTGTTGCAAATGCTCCCGGTCTCGAGGATGGTCCAGCCTTTTGACTCTTTAGTAAACTGTAGTAACTGCATTGTGTGTAGCCAGCTTCAACATCTCCACTTGCACCTCTCTAGACGAATGCGGATGCGAGCATTGCGCATACGGCATGGCGTGAACCGGCGCCGAGACGGAGAGAAGCAACAAGGGGTTTGACACTTCCATGTGTTCTCCCTACAGGCCATATGGCATGCAGACATATGTGGATATCCCTTCTCGGCACGCCGCTGCATCCGCCAGCTGACGCCCTGCTGCGGGAGTAGTTATCAGCCCGCTGACATCTGTCAATAGCCCCTCCGTGTAGAGATAGAAAATGCTGAAGTGGTATCCACTAGCAGGTCTGAACGGAATTTCTCGTCAAAGTTGTCAAAGCTTCCGCAGGTCTTCCCCACAAGGGGGCCAAGAGGCGCAGCAAACAACAATAGATTAGCAAAGGGCAGGTGCCTGCAGTGTCTGCTCAGCTTTTCTGAGCATTGGCGAAACTGAACTTGACTGCAGTTCTCAAAGCTTGACATTCGAGAAGCATTGATTTACATCAAGGTCTCGAAAGAAGGATTGGAAGGCAGTCCTCCCATGCTGTCCAGCCTCCCGGCAGCCTCGGCGGAAAGCACTCACACCTCTGAGGCCAAAGCCTGAATGACTCGCTGATCCAAACTGCATGAAATGGCACGAGGACGATCTGAGCTACAACAGAATCTCGGCCTCCAGCTGTATGAACGAGCCTGAGTTTGGGAGCAACCTCGTCGTCGTCCTGTACCTCCAGGAAAGTGTTCTTGACAATTGCCTCGGCAACACCAATCTGTTATACGTTGACGAAGGCGGTCTTCTGAACTGACATGCAGACAAGCCGCGCCGAAGTGTTGATGCAGCTTCGTGTTTGGAGAAATCGGACCAGCAAGATCTCCCATCTCCTGTGATTCTGCAAATTCGAATCCGAACAATCAATCTGGCGTACTTCCCTCTTCCTGCGGCATGTCGTGCGCGTGTTCCATGACCTTGGGTCCGATAGTGCCGGACATGGAGGTTGGAGGCCCTCCCTATAGGCCCGTGCTAAGACCAGGGCCTGACCATCGTCATCCTCCTGACAAGTTATCGCAAAATGTCAAGGATTTTAGGATTCGGGTTAAAGGGTCATATAAAGTCGCATACAAGCCTTTCCAAGCATAATGACCAGCACCCATTGTGGCCCATTGCCCATAGATTAAAGCCAGACTGAAAGACACGACGATGCTCAGTGCGGCAATCTGCTGCTGCTGCTGCTGCTGACGGCAGCATGCAGAACTTTACTTTTGGATAGTTACTGATTCTCCGTTCCGACCATCTGCTTCTTGCGAAGCTGTCGCTAAGGTCAACTCTTGATTAATCATACCCCGTGATTCAAGGCATGCCGCTCGGGCCTCGGACCTGGCTGCAACCATGTTTTAAAGGTGCTGGCCTCTTCCACCAGGGCGCCCCCCCATCCCCCAACCCCCCGGAAACAAAACCCTTGCCAAAACGCCTCCCCGTTTAATGGCAACCTTCTGCCCCATGTTGAGCTTAGAGGTTTAGGGTTTGGGGGCAGGTTGGGGTCCAGGGTTTAGTGGGAGGTTAGGACAGTCTCTGCAAAACATGTCGCCCATGACTCCATTACAGGCTCAACATGAAGCAAGCCTAAACATGAAGCAGGGCTGGAATGAAGAAATTGCAGAGGTGCCCTTTAAATCAAATGCCGATGTAGAATATTTAGTTTTTTCAGCCTTCAAAGGCCTAGCCCACGCAAGGCCACCACCCCATTAATACTCCGGCCGCCGCAGAAAAATCGCGTTTTGTTATTGCTCTTATTTGACTGTTGAGGGTTCGGCCCTAAGCCCCAACCTTGAACGATTCAAGGTCTGTAGAGCAGGTTGCTGCGGGGCCTTGGTTTTGAAAACCACTTTTTACAGGATTAGGGAACTGTTGAGAGGGCCCACGTTTTGTTACAAGATAGGTTGGTTGGCGCCTGGGTTTTGCAAGTCCATTTTCTCGATCATATTTCTCTATCATATTTACATTCGAACATCCTCCAAAACCTCTAAGGTACACGCAGCATTACACCACAAAGTAGCCTTCACTTCTGAACCTGAGTAATGTAGTCAACGTCAGACTTAGCCTGTGCATAGTCAGACGTCAACGGTACGACACCGCGGTATTAATTTTATCACAGGCAGGAATCACCGGAAATACCGTGTATTCTTTACTTTATCAAGCCAAGTCTTGGCGTAGGCCGCATAGACTCGACACGCCCCGCACGAAGCCGTATAATCTTTCCCTTCAAGACTTTTCATCCTATCCGGCCAATCCACCCAAGACGAGAAGAACTCCACGCACCATCTGCCTTGGCATGCAATGTTTGGTTGTTTGAGAACATGTACGTGTTAAACTAGCGCAATTATTTTGCAAAGTGCGTAGGATTCCAAACAAGTGTTTAAACCAGTGCTTTGTTACTGCATGTCAGCAAATATGAGTGAGTTTGATATATTGTATCAACATGTGTGACTGTCAAGGAGTCAAAGAAAAACAGCCAATGCTTAAAAAGTTTACTACTTGTCTTAGCTGACTGGAACGATAGGCACTATACTTTCGGTTACTACCACAGGCTACAATCCAACATGCCAAGTATCTGGGTCAGTATGAATGCGGACATCGGTTTTATGGGGCCGCTGCCGCTGAAGCCTCGCTCGGGGAATGATAAAGCTCCACTCCACATTCATATCCTTTTGGTCTAGGCCCTGGCATAATCTTGCATGGCCTCCATCTTCACAACTATCCGTACCAGAAATCTTTTTGCTTTGATACACAATCCCTTCATATCCCTCTGGTCCTCTACTATGGTTATAATTGTGGCGAACGCCTCCATCTCCAAGTGTCCGTATCAGAAATCCTTTTGGCTTGATATACAATCCCTTGACATCCCTGTGGTCATGTACTATGGTTGCCATAATGCTGGCGAAGACTGGAACTCTGAGCTATGTAGCAACAGCACTTGCTTTGACACGGAAAGGCAGGCATACGCACATATGCACCATCTTCCACGTGAGCAACCCATGTGTCTATGGAAAATGCATGTGTTTATAAACAAGGCCAGGTGTTTTTAAACAACGGACCACACAGCATTATTATGTTTCCCATAAGCAGAGACACCGAAAATACCTGTGATGTTATAGCTTGCCCAGTCAAACAAGGTCTTGGTCTAAACCACACAAGCCGACACATGGAGAAAATCCTACGTATCAACGTGTCAGCCTGCAAAATTTGCAGCAACGTGATGTTTGTAAACTTGTTGCTTGGAGTCACTGGCGCGCGCCGTGTTGGTGCGGGTGGGGTGGGAGGGGGTGGAGGGGTGAAGTACCGGATGTTACACATGCCGGGCACCGTCAGCCTCACGTATCACTTGCATGTTTCCATGTCTGTGCTCAAGGTTCTAGCATAGCAGAGTACCAAGACGACAGCAGTGCGCCTGTAGCAAAAGAGACACTTGCGTGCTTGTGACTGCTTGTGTTCCTGTGCGCCTTGCGAGGGGATACATGCCCAAGTTACATCTCAACGTGGTAGCGG
>CAJNJA010056886.1:0-24342 GCA_905231915.1 Symbiodinium necroappetens | reverse complement strand
TATATATATATATATGAATTAATCAATCTTTTAGCAAATATAAAGAATTTAGTATATGATACTTCTCCAGTCGAGTCCTATATATCATGCATAATTATCAGAATTTGATCTAGATAGTTCAGATTGAAATATCTGTATAAATAAAGGACCGGATAACTCCACATGAGTAGTTTAAGCATCGACAGGAAACGCAAAAACAGTGGGAGAGCGAGTGAGGGAGTAAGTCAGTGAAGGAGTGTGTGAGTGAATGTGAGTGAGTGTGTGGGTGGGTGGGTAGGTGAGTGAGTGAGTGAGTGAGTGAGTGAGTGAGTGAGTGAGTGAGTGAATGAGAGTGTGTGTGTGTGTGAAGGTGTGTGTGTGTGTGTGTGAAGGTGTGTGTGTGTGTGAAGGTGTGTGTGTGTGTGAAGGTGTGCGTGTGTGTGTGTGTGCGCGTGTGTGTGTGTAGGTGTGTGTAGGTGTGTGTAGATGTGTGTAGGTGTGTGTGGGTGTGTGGGTGTGTGGCACCCATGTTAAGAAACATTGCCTCAGCAAGCACGGCGGCATCCCAAGGAGCGCGGAGGGTCGGAGAAGGCACCAGGCTCCACAGGCCTCTAGGCCATGCATTCCGAGCCGCGTGCGGGGTCCACCCAGGCCTCTAAAGGGGGGTCGGGTTAGGCTTCTCGAAGCACCTCCACAGGCCCAGCATCCCAACGGGCCTGGTCTCTAACAGGCTCCACTGGCCTCTAGTCGGCATCCCAAGGCGCGGGGGGGGGTGGCATCCCAAGGCGCTCCGGGGGGTCGGGCCAGCCCTCTAAGTCGCGAAGAGGCTCCACAGGCCCGGCATCCCAAGGCGCGCGTGAGATCGAATCAGGCTTCTCTCGGAGGCTCCACGGCTCCATATAGTGGAGTCGATCAGAATCCATAGGTCCGGCATAGGCCAGGCATCCCAAGACGCGCGGGGGGTCGGGCCAGGCCTATAACAAGCTCCACAGGCTCGACATCTCAAGGTGTGCGGGGGGTCGGGCCAGGCCTGTAACAGGCTCCACAGGCCTCCAGACCCGGCATCCCAAGCCACGCGTGAAGTCGATGGGGTCGGGCCAGACATCCAAGGCGCGCGAGGGGTCGGGCCGGGCCTCTCTAACAAATTCCACGGGCTGGCATCCCAAGCCACGCGTGAGGTCGTCCCAGGTCTCCAACAGGTTCCACAGGCTCGTATCACAAGGCGCGCGGGTCGAGGCAGGCCTCGAAGAGGCTCCATAGGCCTCTAGGCCCGGCATCCCAAGGCGCGCGGGGAGTCGGGCGGATCGACCCAGCCCTGCCTGGCATCATTAAGACCGGGCCAGAGGTCTGTGAGTGGGAGTAAATAAGAGTGTGAGTGAGTCAGGACCGGGCCAGAGGTGTGTGAGTGTGAGCGAGCAAGCCAGAGAGGGAGATAACGATGAGGAAGGAGGAGGTAAGGAGGAGGAGGGTGGCGGTGGTGTGGTTGTGCGATGGTGCGTGGTGTGGGGGGGGGGGGCCGCGGACGCACGCCAGAAAAAGTAAGAATTCCTCACAAAGATGTGGGGAATAAGGGTAATTTCAATTATTTGATCTCAAGTATTCATCGTAGAATATATATCTATATGAGAAATTAAAGATATTTAAATGAATATTGTTTCATATAGAAAAAAGAATCAAAAAATTGAATATATATATATATAATTAATGATTCATTTTTCATATTTTATATTACTTAATTCTATGAATATTTAATTATTGATGAGATTATTCATTATTTATTTGAAAAAGAAATCTATATATATATCTATCTATATATATATATAAATATTATATAACATAATAATATCGTTATGAATATGGGAGATTATAGATAGATGAAAATAATCTTTGAATTTGAAAATTATTTATATATATATATATCTAAATCTACTATATATATATATAGAAAAATATTGTTGAATTGAATCGTCTCGTAAGATTTTCAGATATTCGAAGAATCAGAATATCTTGTATTGGAGCTTATCATTATAGAATGGTTTAATTAGAGAAATCATCAATATTTTCGATTCGATCGATTCCAGGAGATGAGAATTCACGAATATCATAAAGATTTTGAATTATTTGAATGATTTAATTCTTCCTCCGCGACGACTATTAATTTTATAGTAATGATCGTCTCCATTTCCGTCTTTATAGCCGCTGACTTGGTTGCGATTATGACGCCAACCCTGGTTATTATGGCTCTAATCTTGAAGAATTTGGATTTCCTAGATCCCAAACAGCCATTGCATAGATCTCAATCTTTAGAATTCAATTTTGTTATTTTGAAAATAGATCCTTGCTAGGTCTTCGAAATGATCGTCTCGATTCAAATTGATCACGACAAGATTCTATATTGAATAAATTTTCGATAAAATATAAATCTCATAGAATAATATGAACGTCCTATCTCAGATCAATAATCGAGACTAAATAAAAAATATCGATAAAAATATAAAAAATATATAAAGAAATTGGAACAGATATGTTATTTCCAATAGTGGGTGACAGACGATCGACAGATATTTTTTATTGCGCGATAATAAATCTTCCGTCGATTCACGATGATTCACGATAAAAATATTAAGGAAATATAAGCAAAGCAGATATCAATATATATGAGTCGTAGATATAATTATTTTAATGATTCAAATAAATGAATAAGAGAGCAATACTATAATAATTTTGAATATCATTCTTCAAGAGACGTTAGGGGTCGCCAGAGAAGAAATATCTATTTCAAATATCATAAGCGTCTAGAGGTTATTTATCCTTATTATAATATTGTTATTCGCCTGTGGCTATGTGATTGGTAGATTCCCTACTTCTAGCGCCAAGGATTGCTTCCGTCGTAATTATCGCGAGGCTTTGAGTTGAATTCCCATATATTCGCTAGCCCAACCAAAACGGGCCGGATTGAAAATGCTTTTTCTATTCATAATACTACGACATATATGGATATATATATATATCTTCTCAAATTATATATCTCGAATTATTCTCTCGATCTATTTGATATACTAGAAGAGCGTATTTATTAAAATTGAATAAAAAAGATCAAATTCAATATCAAAGGGTTTTTGTCATCGCAATAAATCAGGGGAGAAGATTTCAAGGTCGAGAATATTCTGCGTAAAGAGTTGGTCATCATAATATCTTTAATTAATATAAATTTCTATAAATAGGCGGATGTCGTCCGCAATATGATTCGTGATAGTACGATATATAATTGATAACGTGCGAGGCAGGCAAATATACATCCAAAATATTGCGTAGTCTCAATTTGAAAGACTCCCAGAATCGAAATAATCGAAAAATAGGCAATTATAGTATTATTTTTATCATTAAGAAAAAGATTTATAATTTAATAAATGTGGTTGCCGAGTTACACAAAAATACGGAACGAAATTTGGGAAGAGAAATCTATTATCGAATATAAAACAAATTATAAGCCTAATAGTCACCTAACGTATCCAAATTTCTCGATAATTCCCAAGAAATTTAGAATATTCAATTTCTTATGAAAAATATCTTCTATATTATAGAATAGAATCCTATCTATCATAATATAGCTAATTATGTTTCGATAATTAATTTAAGAATAAAATATATATTCAATTCGATAGCTAAGAAACCTAATAACTAAAAATAAAGAAAAATTAAGATTATGTTTTATCTTATAATTATAATATTATTAAGAAAAAATTAATATATATATTTTTAATATATTAATATTTTTTCTATATATATAAATTAATATAAAAATAATAAAAAAACGAATAGTAATAATAATGCATATAACTTCAATAATAAAAATATTATTATAATTCCAATTATCCTAGCCGACCCATTAAAAAATTTAAAGAAAATCCAATAAAAATATTAACAAGTACAATAATATCCCAAAATATCTTCATATATAAATGACCGAGTATTTCATAACCGATATAAAAATTATTATCAAAATATATCTTATATGGTTTGAATTATAAATCATTTCATATAATAATAAGAAAAAAAATTCATAATAACAACGATATATGAAAGAATTCTTCAGAAAATAATTAATGTCCGGACCTTTCAGTTGTTATTATCAGACGGCCTGTCGTTATTATTATTGTTGCTAATAGATTGTTAGCGCGTTTATAAGTTATGCCGCTGCCGTTGCTTACGGCCTCGAGCCCCCGCAAGCTTCTTGTCCAAATCATGTCGTAGGGCTTTGGAGATAGTGACCTTCGCGATCGATGGAGGAATCGCGCTGTATACGGTATTGTCTGTAGTAGCCGTCTCGGCCTTAATCACGTGGGCGTTTGTTTCCGGTCTACGGGCAGCAGCATGGCACCGCGAAGAATGCGGTCTTCTAGGGCAGGTTACGTTTAATTTTTGCTGGCGCCGAGCTAGCGCGGCTCTAGCGCACTGACCTCTCTTACAAATGCCCGAAAATGACCTCGCCGGGTGAGGAAGCCGATGGCGCAACGGCCGTGATATACCTACAACAACAATCCCGTAACCGATGAGTGCTGCTCAGCTACTCTGATGCTCCGAAAGGGTGCTTCCCGTTTGCTTCACCTCGTCCTTTTCCTTCTTCTACTCCCTTCTCAAAACTCTGCTGTTTACTCGGAATGAAAACACCGACGAAGAAGAAGGGGATTTCAAGGCCCTCCCAAAACAAAACAACCCCACCACCCTCCCGGGTCACGGGTGAGCTCGATCTCGCTTTCATGGCTTCTGCTTCAGCTTGAGCATGCGGCATCATGCGGTTCTCAGCATGCGTAGAGCGAAGCTAGCGGTTTTCCTAGCGCCACCTTCGGTAATAAGCGGCTCTAGTTGCGTGCCGCCTCATGGCGAAGAGCATAAAGGATGCACCCTTGACGCATTAATGTCAATTTAAACAAACCAACAGACACGCGACTTTACAACGCATCCCATATCCATGAGGTATCAGCGGGCTGCATTCGCTCCAGGAGATTTCCTGGATGTCTCTTGACCCGGAAATTCAGATCTATTCTGTGTTGTGGTTATGAAACCATCTGAATATTATGTGAATCGTCAGGGAACAGATATATAAAATGGTCCGCTACCGAGTTACGATCTGGGAATGTTGATTCTCGGAGCTGTAAGAGTGTACGAGCTCTGACGATGCTGTGTTGATTTACAAAACAAAGTACAGGTCCTCAGGTTGATTTCAGTTCCAAAATCCGATGTGATATCTAGACTAGAAACCTATAGCCTACAGCAATGGAAAACAACTTGCCTTCTGAATCCGCGTTTGTCAAGTTCTTGACTATGATTCGGTTGTCCAATCATGCCAACCCAGAGTTTTCCTTATGCTAATCAATCGAAGTCATTGTTGGCTTCCTGCTGCGAGCTGCGTCACGAGCCTCTCAGGATCTCTCAGGTGCACAACTTCGGATTCCAACTCCAAACCAGGATCTGAATAAGGCCAGAGCCTTCCCGTTTGAGTAGGCAGGAAAATCGGGGATTGAACCTGCCAGAACACACTTTATGTGATCATTCGTTCCATGGCAGGAGCCCTGCCTGACAAGGCCAAGCTATTCGCACAGGGCAACCAGCTGCTCCAACGGCGGGTGCTGCGTAAGCAGGGGCACAGGAAGCCCTGCAGGACATCATGAATTCGAAAAGGAAAACAACAACACTTGCAAGACCCACTGCCTGGGCGTCAAACTTCCGAAAGTGTTTGCAGCCGGCTGCCCAGTTGTGAATCGTATCTGCCAGTGCTTCTGAGAAGGACAACACCAGCAGCATTGCGGACTGTGGGTCGGCACCACGGTTGGTGCCGGAGATGCTCCAGATTGGATTAGGTGAGGGTAGCCGCCTCGGCGATCCACTATTTGCTCAGACTTGGCAAACCAATCTTCTGCATATCTGGGCACTACACACATGCCGGCACAGGGCCTGAGTCTGCAAAGCCGTCTCTGTCATGACATATATTGCCGCCCAAATCAGACAAGCCTTGAAGGGGGCACTGAGCATGGACGAGAGGCCTGGTCAGAACAGGAAAACACATCTCCCACGCAACATCGTACAACTCCACGCACATACGAGGCCGTTGCCCTTACAGGCGTGGCGCTTCTTGATCCAGAGGGAACCGCAACTGGACAGAGCCATGGAAGTCTACACCTGAGATCACCTCACCGTGCTGTGCCTATTTGAGTCGCTATCGGCTCGGCGGCTGCCGCACTTTGCTGGATGAAGCCTTGGGCCTTCAGCTCCTCACACGCGGAAGAGTAACACTCCTTTTTGCTTGGTCAAGCCGCCAAGGCTTCCAACTTCCAACTAATAGCGCATTTCTTGCAAGGAAACAGCCCGGAAGGATGGGAATTTGACGAGTCAGGGTTTCGTTGGACATAAAGGCATGCGACACGAAACACGACTGCGAACCAAGAGAGAGAGTGGATGGCGCCGATGGAACTTCAGACGTCGCTGGCACGCACCTGCACCCGTAAAGGCCGGGTCGGCGATCGAAGCGTGCCCCCACTTGATATGCGCTCTCCTGAATCTCAGCCCGCTGGCGTTCCACCTGTCGCTCAGAGCTACCAGAATCTCACAACAAAGATATTGGCTTTTAAAAAGTGGGTCCGACAAGCTCGCAGCCACAGCCTCCTGCTTCAGGCGGGAATTCTCGGCATGGAGCGCCTCGCTTCCACGTTCGTAAGCATTTGCAGAGTTCGTGATGGCTCTTTGAGGCTCACGAGCCTCCAGAGTATCCACCCGCGGAACAGCTTTCCTGCCAAGTTGGAGGCACTGGAAGAGGATCCATCAGAGATTGCAGCTTGGCGGGTCCGTGTCCGGATCGAAGCTGAAAGTGCTTCCTGCCAGCTGTGAGAGATGATAGAAGCATCCACAGCGAATCCACGGCATCTGTGACTTCAACGTTTCTTCGCGAAAAAGTACATTGTACATTCATCGCACATCGGATCAGCGGGTTTGACCTTGGTACTTGGTGGAGCCCGCTTCTCGCCGGACTTGGGCACCACCTCAGGGCTTAAGCTCGGCTTGCGTTGCGAAATTTGATCTCTTGGCTTCAAGGGCGAGCACATTGGCCGATTTCACCTGAGGCACGTCTCCTGCAAGGCCAACACTTGAAACAGAAGCAGCTTCAGATTGGGTCGCTCCTGTCTGATCTGGTATGCTCGGCCGCTCATTTTTGGACGGCCTTGTTGAAGTTGCGGATATGTAGCCAGCGCGTAAGACAACATTTCTGGTCATGCAGGCACAATGCTGAATTTTAGCTATGGCACTATCAAGCCGGATCTCCACGCTGGATGATGCAAGGGCACAAATGGCACAAGGGTCAACTGATCTCACTAGACTGAGAATGCCAGGAGTTGCTAGGACAGGCACGGGCCAGCATCGGTTCCACGCAGAGCACGTCCAGAGACTGCCTACGGAAGTTCGGTCTCTTGCACAAAGCGCTTGTCACAAAACCGAACCTGAATTGAAAGGTTTGGCATGTTATGGCGTTCTGCTTAGATGGTGCATGGAATGCAGTCTGGCCTCCGCAGAATTTCGCTTCGGGCTTTTGGGCCTGTCTGAAGACCTCAGGATGCGACGACGACGACGACTGCTTCGACGACAAGCACATCCACGATCAGGACCAGGACCAGGACAACGAGGATGATGACGAAGAACCACACCACCAACAACAACCACCACGACCACCACCACCACCACCACCACCGCCGCCGCCACCACCACCACCACCACCACCACCACCACGCAAACCACGACGACCACCACCACCACCGCCGCCACCGCCACCGCAACCGCCACGGGCAGCAGCAGCAGCAGCAGCAGCAGCAGCAACAGCAGCAGCAGCAGCAGCAGCAACAGCAGCAGGAACAGCAGCAGGAACAGCAGCAGCAACAGCAGCAGCAACAGCAGCAGCACCAACAAAACAATAACACCAACACCAACAGCAACGCAAAAAACCACAAGCACACACACAAGCTTCATCCAACCACCAACGCGACAACACCAGCACCATCACCGGCACCCAAAACCCAACACAGATCGACCAAGAATCAAGATTCAATAACCAAACTGCATCATCCAACATTCAACAAAAAACAGTCAACGCAACCCAATAGCCTGGACAATAGCGCGAATCAGGAGCATAATACCAATGAACGTTCCCCAACCTTCACCACCACCGCCGCCACCACCACCACCACCAACAACAACAACAACAACACCAGCACAACGAGAAGCAGCATAGCGCTCGACCATTTCGATTTTTTCGGCTGGGCTAGATGCGAAGGAGGTGGACTGCTTGATCGCGGTCGAGCCTGCGAAACACATCAAGACTCTTGGCTACTCTTGAGGATACGGTGAAGACCCGCAATGGATTCACGATATGACTCGCGGGACTCTTTGCAAATAACACAACATTCAACAGCTAAAAAAAACTACACGATGCAACAGCAAAGGACCAACAGCAAGGACAGCACAATCCCCACACACTGATTTGCCTTGACGTGTGGGGGCCGTCTCCGCGGAACGGGCCCTGCAAAGCAAGGTGACACTGTGTAGGATACTGCACAGCTATTCGGCTCCGACCAAGCGGTGCAGGCTTGATCGTCCTGCAGAGCACGGCATTTCACATTCCAACCTCGACTCACGCTCTCGCTGCTCTCGGCTCGCCGTTCTGACCCTCGCTCCTTGGGGCTGCCTTTGATGCGGCCTTTTCCATGACCTGCAAAGGGCCGACCCAGTTTGGAGCACGCCGATCAATCACGTGTTGTCGCACACTCCGTACACCACATGTCCTCTTCTTGCAGCTTGATTGCTTCGTGCAGAAAAACTCAGGAAAAGCTCAAAAAAACACGATGCTTCGTCTGGCGTCTGGAAGCTCTGAGCAGACCAGTACGGACTGCTGTAGAAATACGTCCGTGCACAAGTTTTGGCATGTCCGCTGCTGTTTGCATCAACTTCTCAGCTGAATCGCTCCATGAGAAAGCTCCAAGCCGATCAACTCCTAGCCATTCTGCTGTTTCGTCATTTCCGGATTTTGGCTTCGGGTCTGGGTGAAGAAGTCATTGATGTGAGTGGAGGTCCTGAGGAGGGGGCCTGGGCAGGAGTTTGAAACTCGATCGAGCCCCCCCCCCCCCGCCCGCGGACATTGAACTGCGCCTTGATTTCAGCGCGCACTCACACTCGGAAGCATCTGCAGATTGTACGCGATCACAATCACAATGAATGGCACCCGTGGCTCCGATAGTGAGGTGAACGCAGCTTGCCCTAGGGTTAGCTTGTTTTACCTGCGGCATTTTGAAGCCGCCTGAAGCACCGACGAAGAAGAAACAAAGCCTCCGCCTCGCTTACTCCCGGCATCTCTGGGCCGTTGCTTAATCTGCCCCAAATAAATGTCTACAGACAAAAACATGGTGACCTGCTATCGGTTAGACCTAAGTTTGGCTTTGGGTTCGTTCTGGCTCCACTGCTTTATCCGACAGCGGAGAGGCAAAGGTGCTGACTTATTGACTTACTGACTCAGTCCCGATGCTCTGCATCCGTCATGTTGTCAAGATAAGTCGAATAAAGTACAATAAACAGTGCAACGTGAAGCTACATCCAGAAAGCAAGGGCCCTTGCGAACACAAACTGATTGCGTGTTGGAACGGCAGGATTCCAAGCTGAAGGTTTCAGACTTTGGATTCTTGCAGCGCCACTAATCGCTTCCACTCTAGCCGGCAGGGTCAAGGACCTCGCCTTTTCAGCCAGCATTGAAATGCGGAAAGAGTTTTAAATCAAAAAACATGCATGGCACAGGAACCAATCTGAACGCACACAGCAGGAGAATGCTACGCTCCTCAATCTCCATACATCTGCATTGGCTAAAGGACTCACAGGACCATCTTCCGGTGCCTCGCGGTGCCTTTCAAAACATGTCCAACGGCAGCCCCTGTGGGGAAACGCTTCTGCTTGCCTTGTCCTTCTATGTGTCTGCTTCAAGATTTCAGGCCTTTGTATGTGCCATGAGCGGCTTTGCATGCGGAGGCTGAGCTAATTACCACACACCTTGACACATGACCAGGGTGGACATGGAAATGCTGGCTGCTCGTTCGCCATCCACGTGAGCGTATGTAGGCTTCTACAGCTGACTTCACGCGGCACGTTGTTGCACATTCTTGAGCAGAAGATGTTGCAGAAAGATGCAGCAAGCAAATCTGGAATGCGACACGTGTTTGTCACAAGGAGACGTAAGCGGCCTTCTTCGGCTTGTCGCTCAGCACTTGCTGCGAGCTCAACTTCCACAGGAGCTCTGTTGCTGTAGCGTAGGGCTCTTTAGTGGCACAAACTCTTGACATGGGCGTCACAGGCTCTGCAAGGTCTGATCTTTCACGGCGCAGCTGACGGGTATAGTATGATCCCGGCAATGTGCCGGGCACTCCAGGCACTCTGCTTGACGCTTGCCCCGATCTTAAAAGCTGGCGAGTGCAAGCGGCGGGCAGTCTGCACACTGATGCCTGGATAAGAAAAGCACCTTTGGGCATGTCAGTAGGCCATGCCAACAAAGCCTAACAAGCAGTAGTGATCAGTAGTGGGTGTCCAGATATGTCAAGGCACCCGCTCCACTACGCACGCTTCAACACATAATTGTATTCACGGCCAGACTCCAGTCATCACCCGCTCTGTTCCTCCTGTGCAGCACACGGAGCCCAGAAGATCGGTGTTATCTTGCCAGCACAGCCCGAGGGCACCTCCACCTCAGCCAAGGCGACCTCCTGCAACCTGTGTTCCAGGGCCAGCAAGCTTAGGAATCGGAGTGCTGACGGCAGAACGAGCTGGTGCTGTGACGACCACGCGAATGTCAAGATCAATTGTCCCCCCAAGACTGACAAAGCCAGCACAGCAAAGGAGTGGGCATCCACAGATCCGATCTCAAGGTTCCCAGGGCCGGGGATAACGCCACAGATGTTACACTGCTGAGACAAAAGCACTCGATTTGACATGTGAGACATCCTTAACTGGCTTTCACGACCCCCAACGTGTAAGGGACGAGCAGGGGCAGGACGACACCAAGGATAACAAACTTGTGTAGCAAAAGGTCGACTTGGTTGTATCCAGGGAGGACGAAGTCTGGCCGCATGCATCATGTACATGGCCGAGGAAGGCAAGCAACAAGGAAAAACTCAAAAATAGCTGTCTTGCAGACCATGCTTCAATTGCTCAAGACTCTGCTCGTCCAGAAAGCCCTGTGCAGCAAGGGGCCTGGCAACGGACACAAACACTCAACATTTGCATACGTATTTATTTGCTTATTTATTCGTATATGCGTCCATCTGCAACTCTCTATCTCAGTGCGTGTGTGTGTGTGTGTGCGAAATGTCTACACGTATAGGTGAGCACTATTTCTTTGGCATATTGTATATCTATATATACATATGTAGAAGTACATGCGGGCATAACTATGAACGTCTATCTTTATTCATTGTTTGATGCATTTCGTGTTCGGTTGGACTAATCCGTTTCCTAAGGCTTTAGACGCTTCGTTAACACATCAGCTTCCAAGGTGAGCTCTCTTTTTTAGACTCATCCTCTCAAACTCCGCTTGGTTAGCATGTCTAGGAGCAAGAGCGCCATGCGCCCCCCCTGCTTCACTTCACACTCGGCAGGGATTACGCGAACACACACACACACACACACCGCGACCGTGTTTGCCTTCAGAAGCATCAATTCTGGTTCTCAATTGCGACACTTGCCGGAGCTGCGGAACACCAGGGCGTCCCCAGGCAACGTGAGTTGGGAAGGCCTCTCAGGAATTTGCGGAGTGTCCCTGACGAAAACCCTCCTTGTTGCGGGCATGGCCTCCACCTTGAAGGTTTGCGCGACGTACGGGAACTCTTCTGCCTTAAAGACAAGTGCCTCTGAGTGAAGATTCAAGCGTTGAAGCTGCGGCCCGGGCATAGAAGATGAAAACACGAAGGGGCGCTGAAGCAAGACCCTTTGCAGGTGGCGGCGCCTGCGGCTCAAGCACTCACGTGAGTCAAGAGTCAGTCACCAATGAATCGCCCACCATTCCAACAGCCGCTGTGCCGGAAGGCGCCAAGAAGGCTGGCTGAGCCTCCAACGGAGCTTCATACTGATGAGAATGTTCCCATGGCTGCGAACCCGTGGCCGATTCACATGGAGCCTCAGCCGCGTCTGAAGCTCCGAAGCCGGATCGCTTGGCAATCGTGGCCCGGAGGACCGGCAGCTGCCTTGCAGCCAGAGGTAACTTTGACTTCGGCCTACTTCGGCCCTTCGGCCCCCAGGAGGGAGGTCCTCTGACACCAAGGGCATCCTTCGCGAGAGAAAACCATCAAAACCTGTTGCCACAGGCCGTGAGAACAGCTCAGCTGACACGGAGTGCCGTGTGACTCCGAAGGTGTACTATGTTGCCGTTCCCATGACCGTGCCTGTTCCTGGCCTTTCTTGACCGCGTCGGTCATCTCGGCCAACCTCCGGGACTCAGACTTCCTCAGACTCCAGTCGCGTCGGAGTCCAAGCTTCGGGCATTCGCTGCTGCCAACCTTCGCTGACAGGACCATTTCGATGAGCTGGGTCTGCAACACGCAGAAACTGCCTCATCATTCAACATCTGCTTCAACCACGACAGCAGCAACGACCTCCAGAGCTAGGTGCGCTGCCCATCGCTTAGGATGACCTCCTCGCCACTGTTTGGGGTGCCGACAGGTACCTTGAAGACCCCCAATAAGCGATGATGTTACAATCTGCGCTCTACGCACCACTACAGCGGCGACGAACTCACGGCTGCCACTTAAGGGCAACGGCGGCTGAGTTACTCCAATCTTGCTTTGTGTACCAGCGAATTTCTACCACAATACCTCCAGGACTTCTCGTCCGCTAGAAATCCAAAATCCTCGCAATTCATTTCGGGGTGCTGGTGGCTCCGTCTCTCCAAGGCCTTGCAGTTGCGCGCCTGTTGCATGAGACAGTGCTGAGGGTGGACAAGGGAGCCCGCCAGACAGATGTAGTTGGAACTGCTCTAGCACTGGCTGGAGCTACGTCTGCAGCACCGCCTCTCATCGGTTCAAAAGATGACCGCATCTGAGCGCAGTTTGCAAAATGTCAGTCGTACATCTCATGCCGAGGCTCACTCGATGCTTTCGGCGAAACTGAGAGCGCGGCACGCAAAGCCCAAGGCGCAACATAGCTGGCAAGCAACAGAGCCAAAGCACACCTTGGCTGCAGGCTCCCTGCCTTGCGGCGTGCAACATGTACTCAAAAGACTGTGAGCTCCGCCAGGCCCACTTGGATGCGTTCTCTCTGCGTGTCAACAGAGCAATGCCTCCAGAGACACTGATGATTCGTCGGCATCGATATTGTGATGTGAACTTCTGTATACCACATTTTATCAGTAGAGACTGGTAGCAGAAAAAACCAGATGGCACACAACACCTGGCAATTGTATCATATGGTAGGCAGAAAACAGAATCACAGCATGTAAAACCATGATGGAACAAAGACAGTATGATAGTACGAGTCATACTGAAGAATGCAGTACCTAATACTTCGTAGCAGCTAGACTACTAGTAGCAATTAGTAGTATTAGTACCAGTAGCAGCAGCAGCAGCAGCAGCAGCAGCAGCAGCAGCAGCAGTAGCATTAGTAGTATTAGTAGGAGTAGTAGTAGTAGTAGTAGTAGTAGTAGCAGTAGCAGTAGTAGTAGTAGTAGTAGCAGTAGTAGTAGTAGTAGTAGTAGTAGTAGTAGTAGTAGTAACGAGAACTCTTACTATAGCTGGGCAAATACTTCTGCAACACATGATATGATGATGCCGGGTGTGTTGTTGCGGGTGATAGACGGTAAAGCCGTTGCCACTGCAGCTGCCGCTGCCGCTGCCGCTGCCGCTGCCGCTGCGGCGGCTGCTGCTGCTGCTGCTGCTGGTGCTGGTGCTGGTGCTGGTGCTGGTGCTGGTGCCATTGCCGTTATTGTCGTTGTTGCTGTTGCAAAGTAGTGTGAAGAGTACTCACTCAGCTACTAAGCTGCTCTGGCAGCCCCGCCTACGACTGCTGCAGTCAAACCCGGCAGCACTTGGATGAGGAGGTTCGGCGCCAAAAGAAACACACCGATGACCAGCACAATTGCCATCACCTGCGCTTTAACAACTCCTCCTGCAGCTGCCGAATCCAGGGAAGCCGGCCTTTCTCCTGCTCTGCAGCTCTGGATTGTTTGCTCTGGCATCTTCGGGTGCCTGCAAGCCAGGGATTGCTCGGGTACCTTTGCGGCCTGACAGGCTGGCAGTGAAGAAGACACCAACCAGCGGTAGCAGCCTCTTCCCCATCTTGTCCAGAAAATTGGCGCCACATTTGCTCAGCCTCATCGTAACTGACCTCGGCCATACTATAGTTCAAAGAGTGAGAAGTGCTGACAACAATACCCAGAACACCTTTTCGTCGGTGCATGGGAAGCCAGGGAACATAGGAGCGAGTACCACCGGTGCGATCGTACCTGCTGTCAAAGTGACATTGCCAAAGATTCGGATGCAGGTTCGCAGGCAGGTCAAACAACTATGCTGAATCGCGTCGAGGTCACTCAGCACGCTTCTGGGGATCTCTCAGGACTGAATAGGCTTCGGAAATTCGCTTGAACCCGACCTGCGATCAGTGCAGGCGAACGCAGATGATGTCGACCCACTCTGAAAAAATGCAGGAGGCCTCTGCATCCTTGACTTTGTCTCGGTTCTTGTCCGGATGGTAGCGCAAAGCTAAACTCCTGTAGGCCTTAGCGATGTCCGCCTGCCAGCTCAACACGATCAGTTCCTGCCACTGTGTTTCCAAGTAGACTATTGGTGCTCGAGTGATCTGATGAAGCGGTCAGGAAGATTCAATAGATGCAAAAATACGGAATCCTCTCCAGAAGCTTGCAGCGCGAACCTCGCTGGCTGTGCGGGGCACACCCAATACTGCGTAATGATCTCCGGAAGAGAAATCCACAGGCACTGAGGATGCCATCCTGGCAGAAGCAGGTACTATCTAGTATCCCGTGGCCAACCTGTTGGCAAAACAGTTTGACGAGGACAACTGTCAGCTGAGAGCTGCATTCGCGAGCTTCGGCTCGCGCACACCCCCAACCGAGCAAACGCTGTGCTTAAACAGAGACGCGCCACGGCAAGAATGCCATGGCAGCCCGTGACATCCCGCCTGTCGTAACCATGCACGTCCTTAGAATCCTGCTGATGTGAATGAGCAAAGTATGCATCAAGCCACCCCAAAGATTGTGCCAAATGCATGATGATGCACCGAACTGCGAATGTCTGCAGGACACTTCAGATCACACACATGCAAATGCATAAGATGAGCGAACAGGGCACGCAGGACACAAGCTACAAACAGCAGAACATAAAAATCGAATGCACATGCTGCATGGATGACACATCGTGATGTGGTTTTGCAACAGGGTACAGGCAGGACCCATCAAACGCGGCAGTTGGTCACTTCGCCGCACGCGTTTTCCGGTGGTGAAACCGGAGGCAAAGACTGTGTCAACCGATGCTGAAAAGGTGCCACTTTCACTTTCACAAGAAAGGTGGAAACGAATCGCACATAGCTGGTCTACTGCTAACCTGCTGCATGAATCGACCCGTGTGTAGTCGCAAAGCCATCATCTCTATCATGAGCAAGAGGAACGAACCTAGCTTTAAGCCGACAGCGAGCATCAAGAAGCCAACACGAGCCAGTGCCATGCAGCACGCAAGAAGTTGCGGCCGCCATCCGCGACTTCCACCGAGGCTTGATTATCAACATCTCCGCGTAAAGAGGTGATATGCTCATCTTGTATGCAAACAACTGTTCAGACCGGCCTTTTTCAATGATCCGTCGCCGCAAGATTGAGATACGCGTCATTTCGAAATTTCTTCAGTGCACGACACGGAGAGAAGCGGCATGTGGGCGAGGACTTGCCTCACCAATCTAATCTCCAAAGCAAAGCCTCATGTTAAGGCAATGCTGTGCTGGAGTTTCAAGCAACCACGGTGACACACCGTCTCAGACTCAGAGCTAGCCTTGTCCATTCTTTGGGAAAGGTCTTGCAGAGTATCCGCTCTGATACTTCCTCCGCCTCGGAGCAATCAACGCCAAGATCCGAGACCTGACGACATGTAGTTGGGTCTCCCGGCAAGCAGAGGCATTCGGGCTGAGGTGGGGGATGAGGAAATTGGTTCCCTGAGCTCTGGCGCAGTCGGCCGAAGGTTTTTCGCCTGCTTCAGCTCCTCCGGTGGCGAAGGGAACCGCTGTGGCTTCACAAGGGGCTGACGTTCCTCAGGAGTATAATACTTGGTGGTGATGTCTCTCCCCGAGCCCGGACAATCGGGATGGTTTTGGCACCGCATTTCCGGGCTCGAAACTTGACACTGCTTGATGAGCCACGTGCGTCCACACTGGGAGCACTGATTGAAGGGACCGTAAGGTTCCCTGTTGGCCTGGTACACACTATGCCAGCTCTGTCTCGTCGCAGACCGCCAAAGCCAGTGTAGATAGTAGTTCACGCCAAGCCAAATAATCAGCAGCACAAGCCCAACACATCGGTCAACTATGAATCGATGCTCCAAAACGAAATGGCTTGCAGCAAAACTAAGAAGCACAGTCTGAATACAGATCAGCACTTGAAAACTGCAGGCAAAGATTATGTATCCATCGGCCGCAGTTAGGTACTCCTTTCGGGGCAAGGTGTCGTCGATGACGTAACGGTAAGCCAGGACTGCAAGAAAACAGGTGCTCAGATGCCCAAGACGGCCGCTGACATCTTCAAGATGAATGGAAAAAGTACAAAGGCTAATGATGTTCACTAAGAAGACCATAAACAGCACGCTGTGGAAGTAGTAATCGCCTTCAGGGAGATTTGCACGGGGTACTCGCACCCAGGCTGCAACCAACTTTCGTGCGACCATCTAGTTTGGTGGCACGCGTCAATGCTGACTGCACGAATGCTCCGCATGCTTTGCTGTGAGGATTGCAAGCTCAACTTCGAATTCTCTGTGTGCTGTGGACATGGCTGGGATGCAAGGAAACCTCCCGGCGCCTTTCCGCTCAAGGTGGAAGATGACAGAGACGCACGAACGCTGGGCTTCGTATGGGAAGTACCTACACCGAGGCATGTATGCTGATGTGCGCATCGGTTCTGATGCTTCTAGCCAATGCCTGAGCTAACACTTTGTAACCTGGAACGCTTGATCAGATTCCTAGGTGCATGAAGCAAAATGCCGTCCCACCTGTCGCAGTGTCGAACGTAAACCGTGCATTTTTGCTGAATGCTGTTGTCGCAGGCCCACATATCACAAACCTGCGCTATCTTCTTCACGCCCGTGACCGGGACGAACCTTGGCCGGTTTACTCGAGGCAGTTCAGCCTCAGCAGCACAATATGCCAACGTGCTAGTCAAGCTGCTGGAACTCATCGATTAGCTTTTCCGCTGTCATCTTGATCCTAGCCACGGCAAGAGGCTCGACACTCCCAAGGCATGAGAGCCTTCCCGTCCCATGCTGGGTAACCCAAGACGAAGCATGCGACACAGTCCTCTCCCGATTCTGGCATCGTATGTACCCTCTTTGGAAACCATTCAGTGCGAAGTCGGTCGGTGAACTGCAGTGAAATCAAACTCTGAGACAAAACCGCTAAAAGCTCGTTTCCTTTCCACGTTTGCACATGCTCGCCAGAATTTCCCGTGCCGTTTCTACCAAACCTACGACATTCAACACCAAACTTGCCCGAATCTGAAGGCACAATGCGTTTCGCTGCACATGCACAGAGCCCTGTCTCAACTCAAACACAGAACACTGAAGGAAATCGACGAAGAACGAAGCACGGAGAGAATGCTAGGTCTTCGATATCCTGACCACCGCTGGCGCGGTTTGCTCCCGTGCTTCTCTTGGCGGCATTCACGTTGCCTCTCCTAAAGTTAAGTGTCCTCGATCTGTGGGGCCGTCGCGTCATGGTTAAGGGTTCTCGATTCGGGCTTAGGGTTGGTTGAGGGTTTCGGTTGAGGGTTTTGAGCTTTTTGCTTAGCGTATCGGGCTCCGGGTTTGGGGTTTAGGGTTGAGGGTTCAACGCGATCCGAGGTCTGTGGAGTGGATTAAGGGTTTGAGGCTTGGGGTTTGTGGCTGAGGGATTTGGGTCTTTGAAGTTGTGCTTCACGGCTTGAATCTGCTAAAGCGGCGGGTGCTATCCTGCAGTAACCGACAGTATACTTTATATCCGCCCCCAACATCCACACCCTGAACGTGTTCAATTCCTAGGAGATTCTGCGGGATACCTGTGCGGAATACACTGCAGCGTACGTGGTGGGCGCGGGCTTGCAGGGATGACCAAATGGCCTTTACCACGATCTGCTTTTCGTAGGGTTTCTGCGAGCTCTATTTTCGGATTCTCGTGTGTCGCCTACGCAGTTGCATCATCGTCATTATCATCATACCGGTATACATGGTCGATCCAGACGGCCCACGTTTCGAGGTGCCCAAAGCACCGGGGTGGATGATTTTGGCTGACAATTCCTTCCGTTCTCTTCTCCTTCAGTTCTTTCTTCACTGAGTCTTTTTGGGCGGGAATGCATCAGCAAGTCCCACAACAAAACGACTTATACAAAACAAGTCGGAAAACGACTTGGAAAACAAGGGAGACCGAAACGGAACACAACGGAAATCACGGGAGAGACATTCGGAAAGCATGAGCGAACATCTGCACAACATCACGAGCGATGTGTACAAAGGCAGCAAAACAAGCCACAGCTCAAACAACAGCGAACGGGTGTCTGGTCTTCGGCCGCACAACAATAATCAAATAGAGCTGATGCTCATGATTAGAGTTAGAAGGACCGTTCCTATGGAGGCGGCCCAAACAGTCAGTTCTAGGAAAAATGTAAAATAAAGGCAAAAAAAGCGATAGAGCTGGAACAAGGTGAAACAAAAAAGAAAATGCAAAAGAAAAGGTGGGGAAAATGTGAAGACCAGGCACAGGCTACGTGACTCGGATGTTCCTGCACTCAAAAAGAAAAAATGATTATACAAAAGAGTTCCAAAACGTAAGCAAAAAAGGGTCAAGGCCACGTAAAGGACAGGTGTGTGGGAAATCCCGGATCACCTGGCCTGCGTCTGGCATTTACCCTTGTTTTACCTTTTGGTCACATCTTTTTCACCTTGTTTTACCGTTATACACCTGTTCTTTCCTTTGTAACGGAAACTGATGGGGACGCGCGTCCCAGCCCGCCCACCTGCCTTACTTCTTTATGTTAGCTGTTATTCAAACTGACATCTGCCTTTGTCTCCATGGATCGGACCTTCTAAGATTAGAGGATCAAGTACGATCGTGGTCGGTGGGGCCGGGGCAAACTACCTCTTCACCTACAACCTACTCAAAAGAGGCCCCCTGTTCCACTAAGTAAAGCGAGATGGGCTTACACCAAGGTCTTGCGAACCTTAACCCTAAACCTTCAGCCCAAAAATGTCCCGACCCAAGAATTTATGTAAACCCTGAACGTTCAAGTTGCAGCGCTTGCCACCGACACAGAACCTTGAATGCATATAGGCAATACACAATGCCTGAAATTTCGGGATGCTGACCTTCCGCTGCCTGAACGCCTCCAACAAGTCCTTCTAATTGTTGGGCGGCAAACCCTGAATATTGTGTGGTGGTTGACAAGCCCGAAATCCAATCGGAGATGCTGCAACCGTAAAAGAGATGTTGATTGCCACGCCACAGAACCCCCAAGGGAGAAGTTGGTTGACAAGCCCCAAACCCTAAATGAACATGTTTGCTGCCAAAACCCCAAACCTTCAAAGGAGTAAACCTCAAACCTAAAAGGAGATGGTGGTTGGCAACCCTAAACCCTGAACTAAGATCGCGGGTGGCAACCCCCAAACCCGGAAAACAAGATCTTGGCTTGCGAACCATAAGAAATGAAAGTGATGTCGTTGTTAAACCCGGAATACTATCCGAATCTGCTTTCTGAATCTGCCCGCTGGTTCTTCTAAATTGCTTTCCTGACTCACCGCACCGTTTTCAGAAATCTCTTCGAGCCGAGCTCAGCTGCTGGCTGTGCAAAACCTTTGGCGCCCCCTCTCTCCCTGCAATTTCGCGGGGGTACCCGTCCTGCACAGCTGGCGGTCCAAAGGGAAGCTGTGCAACTCGAGGCTTTCTTGAAAGGTGGCATAGTATTTCATGGAATACGAAACGAAGCCGCCTTCATCACCACACCAGAGAAGCGTTCTTTTCTCAAGCGTTTGCAAGGCATCATTCTGCATGTTCAAGAAGGAGAAATCGGGAAAGAAATGCTGGCTCCAGTCTGGATCTTTGAGGTTGACATAGTCGAACTTTGAGAGCGTCTGGGCGTGCTTTGTCCCATGCTCCACAAAGTCGATATCACCATTCGCATATTTCCTCTTCAGCAGAATCTTTTTTCGCGTCAGATGGGGCTCGTCCGCCGAAACTGTCTGTCGCAAGGTGACCTCAGACTCGAAGTTTTTGAGGTCAGGATCAAGCCAAGCTAGTTTGAGCACGAAGATCATATTGAACCTCGGATGGAAAAGAATCCCCGTTCGCAGTTTGGTGTGGAGGTTCGGGCGAGTGAAACGTTAAAGCTGCGCTCTAATGGAAATCGTTTCGAGGCATTCGGGATGCTAGCATACTCTGCACAGTCAGCATGGAGCGAGCAACTCTTCATTCTGGTCATCCACCTTCTTCAGCTCATGTGGGTTCACGTCGACATACACCTTGATGGCCCTAGAGCAATCAACTCTGGTGCCGCCGTCTTTGCTATTGCAATTCTTCATGTACTCCTTCAGCACCTTACTCGAATCACTCACAACCGGTGATCAAGTGGTCTTGGACAAGAGCAGTGCATGTCGCCATGCAAGCCGATGCTTGCACATTGACGTGAACTTCACATGGCTGATATAAGTCCGGGGACAGAAAAACCTTTGTCCTCTACACACCCGGACTGGCGGCCTGATTTAGCTGCATGTGCCAATCGGCCGCCGCAGTAATTGCAGCGAGGGCACGCCGTCCTCATAGCCTTCCGGTTGAACTTTGCTGATATCTACCTCCTGCAACAAAGCTAAGCATCCCATCCCCATGATGGCTGCCACAACTGCTGGGGTTAGCGGTTACCATGCAATCCTTTCCCTGAAGACTATGGACCTTGCAATCCAGCTCCTCTATGCGAAAAATATCCGACTTTTAGTGAGAGGTAAGTCCTCGTCATCTGACGAGCTCTGATCCTCCGTTCGCACGCAGGGTGCATAGACACATCGAGTATCATCCAACCACATGCAGAGCAGATGGAGGGCCCATCGGACATCCGTCACACAACGCAGAACTGTGCTACCGCTTCCTGCACAAGTGCGTGCTGATTAACACAAGACATCAAGAAAGAAACAAAACTAGAGTGCTCAGAGAACCAACATCCAGCTGCGGTGGCCGGATTGTAGCGGCTGAAGATCTCAAGGGTCCCTCCCTCACGTCGGCATGCAGTAGCAACTCTCTAGTTCCTTGCAAAGTCAGCCAGACTGCAGAGAGAGTTCTAGAGTCTGTTCTGCAGAACCCACTGGCCGTTGCACTGGTCGCTGCAAAGAGAGACTTGACTCTTGCACACTTTTGTCCACATGGATTCGAACGCGGCATGAGCCTGCTCACAAGGTATCACAGGGGTTTCCCTGCTGCGGCTCAAGAATGCTATGGCCGTGCGAGAGTGTTGCCCCAGAGATCCTGCTTTGCGTGCCCGACCCGTACCGGCTGTAAATTCCAGGGCGACACTCCGCTGGCCGGAAACCAAAAGAGATCAATGCCTAATGCGCTCTCGTGAGAGCTGAAACACATTATCCTGCCCTGGCTGTACACCTCCCCTGTCAGGAGAGGACGGGTAAGATCTCAGAATGCTACGACAGCTGAGAAATCAAAAGCACAGTTTGAGCGTGGCTCTGCTGTGAGGTCGAAAGTACAAGTGGAAAATTGGCCTCCACTTCTCCGGCATCGCCTCTTGCAATAGATTCTGCAGAGCACGCGACATCGGACCAGGAGTGGTTTCTCAACAATATGCACAGTGCTCGAATAGTGCTATGAGTGCTCTCCGAAACCACCCTGTGTTGGCTGCTTATGGTTTGCAGCACAACCCCAAGTCAACGTGCTCTGCGCGTGCCTCCCAAACCCATTCCACCATGAGTCTGCTAGCTCTGTCAGGATGACTCTCAGAGCAAGATCACAAAGACCGCTTTCTTGAGCATCGGAATTCGTCAGGTTAGGTTCAGGAGGAATCTCTCACATCGGCATATATACAAACGACAGGTCACCCCGCTTTCTCTGCACCATTCCTGAGGTGCAAGGGCTTGGCTGTAGATATGTCAAGTCGTGCAAGACATGCAGCTGATCATACGTCCCCAAATGCTGTAAGTTGTCTCTGGACTGTTATGGGGTCCGATGTTAGGCCTTTCGCTAGTTCTCCATTAGATATCACCTCGAAACTTTTGACAGCACCTGCAGTCAGAACTATGAGCAGGTTCAGGTTGACAGTCGCTACTGCGGCCTGGCTCGTTGCAGGGCCATCTTCCTCGCTGAGGTACACTTCGACCAGCCAGGGCAGACCCGTTGCGAAGCTGTTCCTAGTGCCACACGGCCCGATTCGAGCACAGCATCGCAGCTGGGTCTCCCACGCCTTCGAACGGCGTGTGGGCCGAAATCGTTCGAAAGCTAAAACAACATGTCCACAGCAAGAAGCAACACAAACTTGCGTTTGATCACGGCTGGGTGGCATAATCACGGAGGTTCAAAAGATGCTAGGAGCACTGGAAATCGGACATCTAACGCCACATGCACATCCGGAAGAGGCTTCCTTGTCGTGTCCAAGAACCTGGCGACTCAAGCTGCTCTGAGCCAGAGGATGAAGTTTTCTGTCACCATTGGACCCTGGCATGCCTCTCCACGTTCATGTTCCTGCTTGGTCTTTCAGGCCGACAGCCCTCTGCCGACCTTCCCCTTCCCCGCAACGGTTCCATGCTACCTGCTATCCCTCACGAGCTGCGCATGAGGCTGATGCTGCAGCAAATGCCACATGGCATCTGCAATTTAGGCAGCAGCAATTGTATCCGCCAACTCTGCCATCTACAGTCAGTCTTAAGTGCCGCTTGGTGTCCATCCGCGCGGGCGAGCCTTCAGCTGGCCGGACGCCTCGAGTATCGAGAATGTCTCCGCACTCTCCTATGTGCCTTCATTGACTCATGGCGCTTCAGGAACACTTTTTTCGGCACCAGCGCAAGATTGCATGGGGCACGATTGCAGTGTACGTAGTGATAGTGACTTTTGGTTTTGAATTTTCGCTAGATATCAGAAAGTTACTGTTTGGCCCAGATCCACTTTAGACTTGACACCCAGCTTGTTGCGAGCGTTGGCCATGCTTAATTGCGCTTTTGAGATTCTATCTGCTTTTATCGATGCCCAGGAAGCTCAGATCCAGTTTGATGTTTGTTATTTCGCTCAGGATTGAGGACCCTGTCACAGATCCCCACACATGAAGCGTGCCTTTGTGGGCGGTTTGAGGAGGGGCCACTTGTCGTTTTTATCTGTCTTCCTGTCCTCCTCCGCAGTACAGCCAGGAAAGCAAAGCCTCTACTAAACTACTCTCTGCACTCTCTTTCTCTCGCTCTTTGCTTCTCTTTAGCACCACGTCTCGAACCTGCTGTCACAGCTGTGGGGGGCTACCGGCTAGAGTCTTAGAGCCCGCGGTGCAAGCACCCGAGTTCACGCGTGCGTGTCCGTCTCCTCAATACCCTGTTTCTTCTCCTTCGTTCTCATGGTCAATCCTCCAATTCCCATCACTCATCTGTTTTTCTGGGACCTTCATGCCCTTCCCGCTGATCCAAGGTGCGCGATAGAAACGCTCCAGGATTGCTTCTGCCGTATCCTGGCGATCAGACATGGTGAAAGAACATCTCGGCAATTCTGGCTTGCAAGTTTCTCCCGATCTTTGACTGCACCTGCGCTGCGGCTTCCCGTGGAGGTGGCGAAAACCTGAGAGCTTACAGAGTCTATATTGCTATTCCTTCTCCTTCTTCTACCCATACTTCTACTTCTCCTTCTCCGTTTCCATATCCTTTTCCGGCCGCTACCGCTACCGCTACCACTGCCACTACCAACACCACTACCACTACCACTACCACTACCACTACCACGACCACCATCAAAATTACTACGACGACGACGACGACTACTACTACTACTACTACTATTACTACTCCTGCTGCTGCTGCTGCTGCTACTACTACTACTACCACCACTACCACTACCACTACCACTACCACTACCACTACCACTACCACT
>CAJNJA010056875.1:0-24348 GCA_905231915.1 Symbiodinium necroappetens | reverse complement strand
AACCCTTATACAAGCCCTCATTCAAGAAAACCGAAGTCGAGAAACCTTATGAACACAACCCCCACACCCCAATGTAGGGGCCTTAATAATTGGAATAGGGTTTGGGGGTATATTATATTATGATTGTAATAAGGAGCCCCCCAAAAATAGTTTTGGCAATTGTTTAGGCCCCTGTATTATACTTAACCTTGAGGGCCACAGGAATTTGATGTGTCAACGTTGTGACAGTGCTGTAATTACAGTTCATTTCAAAGTGTACAGATTAGATCTTTTGGAAACAGCTTTGGACAAGGGCTCAAGTCCCCCGCTACCCCAGACACCTTGATTCCAGCGTCAACGCCGTGTTAGTGATCTCCGGAGGAGTGCGCGCCTCCTCCACCTTGTCCATGAGCTTCTTCACATACCTCGGTGGCAAACAAGGCACGGTTCAGAGATGCATCGGGTATGTATGTCTAGGATCTACGACCGTATATGTAGGCCCTCAAACAAAGGCTTGCAGTCCGGGAGTGGGAGTCCGGCGGTCCGAAGTACTCCAAGGTCGGAGATGAACCAGGAGTCGGGGAGCTTAGGGCGTGTAGGAACTGAATCCATCTCCTTTGCTAAAGGCACCTGGGCTAAAAAGACCTCGGCCAAGCACTCACCGCAGCCAGGCCTACATAGCTACTGGACTTGAGGGGAGGGCATATCCCAAGCCCTAAACTCTAAACCCTTGACCATCCATCGAGCAATTTTAATTTCTCAATTACAACTTCCAGACTCCAAACCGGATCCCACCTGGAAACTCCAGCTCTCCAAGCTTCAGAAGTCATCGGAGCATCCAAACGCCAGAAAGGCTTAGACCAACAAGCAAGCGAGACCGCTAAACCCCAACAAACCCCAACATCTCTTCTCGCACATTCGGTTGAGTGCCCGGCCAGAACTCGTGCACCCTCAGCCTTTCGTCAAGCGGGAGTGTCTACTTAGAGTAAGTGGGGTTGGTTTGGGGCGGGCTCCATGGTACTTTCACAGTTTCAGCTCAACGCTGGTAGTGCGTCGTAGTGGGCAGTAGTGAAAGCAGCAACAAGCAGCATTGAAAATTGTACTCGCCAGGATCAAGATCACACCAGCGGCAGCAGGAAAAATACCCATAAGTAGGTCAACTGAGCAGCGGGCCAAAGCTCAGAATCTTCGACAACTCTGTGCCAAATACAACAACTTGGAACTCTGCTAAACTACAAGGGGCCTCCATGGTGCCAACAGCTACAACATGGAATCTGCAGAGCTTACTGACCTCGACACGGCAACCCCCACAGCGGCCTCAGAACAGAACATGATGAAAATAAGCAAAGAATGCTCCGCTTCCTGCATTCAATCATCTCAAGAAACTCTTGGATCTTACATTGAGGAATTGGAACATCTACTAGCCTGAACGCCACAGTAAACCCACGTCCGAAACCCCACAAGCCTAAAACCCCCAGACCCCACATGCGAAAAGCTCGGAAGCTCCTGTAAAGAGAGGCCCCTGCACATCCACCAGAGCTGCTTGTGAAGCTTCCGGGATCCACCGTAGGTCCCTGAGTGGGGGGGGGTAGGCTTTAAAGAGTCGAAGGAGCTCAGGGATTGAGGGTTCAGAGTGGAGGGCTAGGGCTGTTCTTCATAATTAGGGGGAGTCTCCTAGGTTTAGGTTGCTTGGGGCTTTGGGGTAACTAGCAAAACTAGGGGGCCAGCAGAAGAGACAGCTCTGTGGCAATAAACCCTGATCCGGAGCAGCTTAGGTTTAGTTCCTTATTCTCGTTTCTTTATATACGTCCTTTACAAGGTAGGTTCTTTGGGTTTGTGGTTTAGCCACTTCTTTCTTTTGGATTTAAGGTTTTGCCCGTAAGAGTCAGAGCCCGCCGCCTGCCCAGGTATAAGGTTCAGGGTTTGCTTGGGCGGGTTGGGTTCTTGCTTTTTTGTGGGGGGCTGAAAGCTTTAGATTTTGGGTCTTCGGGTCTTTGGGATCCGGGTGATGCTGCTTGTTCCAACAGTTCTCACATCCCATAGCTCATATGGAGGTCTGATCCTGCGCACTTCTGTCGGCAGGAAGTACCGTTAAGGTTGGCAGGGGCTGGCAAGCGTTGGAAATCCTGAAATCTTTTTTTTTGTGATTAAATAGTGATCTGATTTGTGATCAAATCATTGACTTGGATTTCTGGACTCACCAATTTAGTGATTTAATAGTGATCTGATTTGTGATCAAATTAGTGATTTGGACTGAAAATAATGAAAAAATAGTGAAAAAAGTGAATCCACTGAAAAAATTTAAAAAAAACTAATGAAAATAGTTATAAAAAAAGGAGAAAATACTGAAAAATAGTGAAAAAATAATGAAAAATGGTGAAACATAGTGATAAAAGTGAAAAAATAGTGAATCCACTGAAAGTAGTGAATGAAAAAATAATGAAAAAAGTGAATCCACTGAAAACCGTGAAAAAATAGTGATAAATTAATGAACAATTAGAAAAATAGTGAAAAAGTAATTAAAAATTAATGAAAAAATAGTGAAAATCATGAATCCACTGAAAATAGTGAAAAATACTGAAATAGTGAAAAAAGTAATGGAAAAATAGTGAGAAACAAAAAGTGAAAAATAGTGAATCCACTGAGAATAATGAGAAAAATGAAAAAATAATGAAAAAATAGTTGCAGAATAGTGATTTCAGTACAAGAATCGATTCTCCGCGGTTCACTAACTCGATCACAGGCTCAATCACTAAAGAATCACTATTTGATCACAGCTTCAAGCACAGACACGATCCGGTTCACTAACTCGATCACAGGCTCAATCACTAAAATATCGCTAATTTAATTCCTCAAGACCACCTCAACGGTTGCCCGACCTCCCAATCACAAAAGTACCGCAGAAGCATCAATAACCGAACAGGGTTGAAATGTCATGATCTGAGGCTGTCTACTGCAACCATTGCACTGAGTGCTACCATTCTCCAGATTCTTAGATACACGCTCCTCTAAACTCTAAATGCCAAGCCGCAAGCCCTAAACCCTAAACCCTAAACCCTCAACCCTCAACCCAAACCTTAAACCCTCAACCCAAACCTTCTGCTGCCCTGGACCTGAAGTGGTCTGCCCGAAGAACGCCGTTCGGCCCACAAAGCACCTGTGGGGCTGGAGTCGAGGATGTTCGGATTAGTGTTCAGGGCTTCAGGGTTTAGGGGTGGGCTTCGGGGTTCGAGGAGTTGGGGCTCTGTGGTTCGAGGGGTGGGGGTTCCCTGTTGCGATGTTGAGTTTTGGATTGGATGCAGGGCCTTGGCTTAGTCGGGATGTAGGCAAACAGCCTTAACAAAGCTGTTGTGCTCCGGGGTTGCTACAGCTACCAGGTCCCTGAGAGCGGTAGCACTCTTCTGAAACTGGGTTAAGGACTTTATTAAATTAAGCTACCCCAACAAGGAAACTACATGATTTACCAAATAGAACCTGACCATGGCAACGTAAAATCCCTAAGCCCTAAACCCTCAACCCTATCAAGAATCCACGAAATGACCCTCGAGCAGCCCAGCTGCGGCCTCGGAATCGTCATCTCTGTCGGCTCTGGGGGCGTTTAATGTAGGGGCCGCAACAGTAATTAGGGGGTATCTTATGCTACTTAAAAGAAGGGACGCCCAAAATAGTATTGGTAGCTCCTATTTTAAGGGTTTAAGAGTTTGGATGTTAGGTTTCCAGCTTCCAGAAGCTGGGGTTTCGGTAGATTCCGTGTCGAACTCGTGGGCTACGTTCTCAAAATCTGGCAGTTAGCTGAAGAACCCAGCGAATAACCTCTGAAGCCGATCACCACACACTTTTACTCCCTGACCTGACCCTGCAGAACATAACGCATCCCGCAACTTTGGGCTTGGGGTTGAGAAAGTCTGAAACCCCTACGTCGCTAAAGCGGAACCAGCCGAATTTAGGGTTTAGGGCCAAAGTTTAGGGTTCAGCAGAATATGTGCTTGGTGCCATGAGCCCTAACCAGAACGATGCAGCACCAGCAAGAGCTTGAGTAGTGTGCGACAAAACTGGCAGTTTAGACGTGGAGCCCTGAGCAGGATATAAACAAACCCTCGGAAGAACCCTAAACCCGCCTCCAGCCTGTGCGGATTTTCAGGAATCCGACCTTCACGACTAAGACATGCTGCGGTCACGGGCTTGCTAGGATACGGCTCGATTTACAGCGACCCGACTTAAGACTATACCGCCTTAGCTGGATGCCGTTGTTTGGTATGTAAGCTTAGGCCTTTGGGTGTTCAAATCGGGAGCCACGCAGCTAGAACAGAAGGAAGGCTTGGTTTTGCTGCACCTGCTGACGGACTATGGATGCATGATCTTTTCCTTTTGCCGCTCCTACATGAAGCAGAAAGGGGGATATGAGACATGTCCTATCCGTAGAGCTCCCTCAGCCCGGAATTGCCACGGACAAGCCAAGATGAAGAGGCTTCGAGGGGTAGGGGTTTAGGGATGTAGGAATTGGCGTGTAGGGATGGGGGGGGGGTTAGTTGAGCTGAAATTCCTAAAGTTGGGCCCTGAAGCCCTAGAAGCCCCGAAGTCCTGAAACCCTTGATTCCACAGGGGCTGAAAGACAGAGGCGCCGGCTGATTAAAGCCAGCCGCACTTCGGGGTCATCTGCCTCCTTGCGCCGGCGGGGGATTCGAAGCTTCGGATTTAGGCTTTGAGGCTCAGTGTTTGGGGCGGTTGGGTTGATGGGTTTCAGTGTTGTGGTGCACGTCTCCAAGGCTCCTGCAAGGGAGCTTCAGACGACCACTACATGGGAGCAGAGGTCTCCGAATCTCTTGCCAGTCAATGGGGGGAAGCATCTTGGTCACGCCTGCGAATCCACCGCCAGAACATGGGAGAAACATTTTGGGAGCGTGGTGTCCTGGTCGTGTCGTCTTCTGGCTGGGACTCCTGCGGTCCCCGGAAAGCCGCTTGGTGAGGCCTCCCGTGGTCTCCAAGTGGTCCTGTTCGTTCTCTGGTCGTTCTCTGGTCGTCGTGGTGGTGCTGGTGGTCCTGCTTGTTTCGGGTGGTCCTGGTCGTCGTCGTGTTCTATATCACTGCTTCGATTATCTATGCTGCATAATGAAGAATAAGAACACCCCCTTTCTCAGAAACGCCCGCAGGTCGATCGGGCGTGAACAGGCTTCGCGGCTACCGGCTTGTGATTGGATTGACCTCTTCGGCCCAGGCTCTGTGATTTTCTGTCAAGCCGGGTCCTTAAGACCAGAAAGGATCTTAAATTAGAACAACCTGCACATTCATTGTAGCATTCAGACAACGGAACCCAAGTTTAGCGCTCCCGCCCCCCGGCGATCTCATTTTGGCAATTTCTCGGGTCTGTAGCAACTTTCGAGAATGCCTGGACAGGCTGGAGGCCATGCACAAATACCTGAACCTCGAATGCGTTTAAGGTTTGGACCTTAGGGTTTTGGGTTCGGGAGAGCCAGCGGTGTTGGGGTTTGGGATCCTGGCTTCGGCTACGTGAAACATCTTCGCCAACAACTTGATTTGACCGCAAGGCTTCAAAAAGCTTAATGAAACGAAGCCCTGAAGCTGAACTGCTATTCTAGAATATTGGTGGCTGTCCGATACCACTTGTGTGAGGGAGCAGTCGTCAAGCTCCAGGTGCGGTTCAGAGACACGGCAAGCGACGCAAACTCATCCATGGCAATCATGATGGACAACCATGAAACTGCGTATCAAAAAACTGCCACTCATGAAACGGCACTACCCACCATCACAACGCTAGCAGGTACATGACAGGTATTGCTTGGATGTAGAAACACAATCGGTGCCTTCATATGATCACAACAGTATTTCGCACTTCTCAGATTAGGACCAGTCTTGCTGCGTTGCCAAAAGAAGAACGGACCCCTCAGGAACGCCTTTGCTTCCCTGAGTTTAGGATGTACATGTATGTGTACAGTTATAAACACACACACACATATATATATATGTATATATACATGCATATACAATCTACATACATATTCTTTTGGATATACATGTATCATATAATTTTGCTCAATATCCTCCAGCTTTTCGAGGTCCAGATAGCGCTGCGCGTTTGCTCTCCCACACGAGAGCATGTTTCCAGGCAAGCAGTTTGCGGGTTGAGGCTTAAGCGATTGAAGGTATAGTGATCAATTTGTGGTTTTTACTCTGGTTTGGGGTGCCGATAGCCAACGGCTTTGGTGGTTTGAAAATTTGTTAAGGGTCACGGGCAAGGGTTCAAGGGAAGCATTCTTTCCTGTAGCTTCCGAAGGTCAGAGATGAGGATAACGTTGACCATGGAAGCCTTTTTGGTTCGTAGAGGGCATATCTTGGCTTTACGCTGCTGCCCATGGGCGTTTTAGGGCTTGTGGTTTGTAGGGCTTCGGGCGTTGGAGTTGGCGGGCTTTGCGTTCGGGTGTGTCAGGGATGTTAGTTAGGGAGAAGGCTCCATTCCCGTGTTTGTTGTCTCTTCATGCCGCAACGCAGGCGCTTTAAGGTTTAGGGAGTAGAGAAACTTCCGCTTCCCAGTCAGAAGCTTGGAATCAAGTGCATAGGCTTAAGGTTCAAAGTTCAGGGAGTCGGGCTTCGGGCCTTAGGGGTCAGCGGTTGAAGGATTTATTAGGATTACGGGGTTCGGGGCTTGGGGTTTCTAAGGTTCTATGCTTTGCTGTGCCCGGAAACCCAGTGACGCGACTGAAATTAAAACACTGCTGCGCGAAGCTATGCCACCGTCCAGACCCGAACATGAACCCGACTTCTTCTACTCCGAAGTTCTTCTACTTCCAAGCCAAGAGCTCGTCCTTGGGAATAGCACGATGGTTGGTGCAAAGCGGATGCGTCACCTGCAAGGGGGGCATACCTAAAAGTTTGCTCGAGCTGCGGAGCTCTGGGGTTCAGGGAAGGTTTAGCTTAGGATTTCGGGGTGTAGGGCGTAAGGAGTTCGAGATTTCGTGCGAAGTTTCAGGATGCAATGAAAAGTTGTGGAATAATATGAGGCTTTCCAGGGCACGTTCAGTACCAGCCGTTTCGAGTGGGGGGCCGTTGCTGTGCAGGGAAACCTTTGGCTGTACACCGTCAGCCCTGCCCCTACTACCGCAAACCTGACATCGAATCCTTGCGCCCTAGACCCTTGATCCTGAACCCAAAACCCACAACAGTAAATCCCCAAACAGTATGGCAGCATGAACTACGAAACCTTCAATCCCAAAAGCCGTCAACCCAAAACCCTCTACAGTCAACCTGATCCGTCTTGAGGCCTTCATCCCCAAACCCTGTAAACCCTACACCCCAAACCCCGAAGTTTAAATCTCCAGAGCTGGGGCAAAGGCCAGTACCGTGCCAGGCTCCTTGAAGACCTCGTCCAGGCTTTGGAATTGGGGACTTTGCCGAAGCCTAAACCCTAATTCCGGGGGGATGAACACCTAGACTAGGGGTTTTCGGGTCTTTTATTACATATTCAGATAAAGGTATACTATGAGTAAGTACTCCGACCCCTACATGAAACCCTAGACCCTAAGCCTCAAACCCTAGGAGGTTTGGAAGGCGTCTTCCTGCGTAAGGAAGGGAGGAACTGTGGGCTTCCGGCTTGCACAAGGGGGCCTTAAATTGAAAGCCCCATGCACCAAAAGGCCCTAGTTCAGGTCAGTGCAGCTTTACGTTGAGTATGGGGTTTGGGGCTTGAGGGGGTGGGGCGGGCTTCGGCAGTATCGGTTTTGGCGCCAAGCCTGGCGCATTTGGAACTGGTCCGAATTAACAATGACAAAATAACAAATATGTATGTACGTATGTATGTATGTATATGTGTGTGTGTATATATATATACATACATGTATGTACATATATGTGACGGGAGCAAAACTTGTTGCTATACGCACCATTCCCAACTCGATGCCCGTGCGCCGTTGTGAACCCAGCTAGAGAGCCCTAAACCGTCCTTGACTCTTTTGATGCTTGTGGGACGGTCTAGAGCTTGAGATCCACAAACCTCCAGCTCTGAATCCCAAGTCCAATTCTACAGCCCGAAGTCCGGTTGAGGTTGGTACTTGGAGTCGTATTCCCACAAGGGCTCCCTACTGTAACTGCTGTATAAAAGCCCTGTTCCAATCATTGAGGCCCCAGTATTACACACTCTGCAGCACCCAAACCCTAAACCCTAAACAACACCTCTGAACTCCCACCTCGGCGTTCCAGACGACTTCCTGTGCTTTTTAAAGGCATGAGGGGCTTAGCGGTTTCCAGGGGCCTCGAAGCTTAGGACGCCTGCGGGGGGCCTGGGAGATTTTTAGAGCCTCAACGGCAGTAGCTTGAGGATGCAATCTGCCAAAGAGACAAGCTAAGACTCACAGGGGAAGGGATTGCGAATTGTGCCGGCAGAGCTACATGCGTGCCCGGCGCTTCAGAGGTCTGCAAAAAGACCAAAAATCTCTGTTTTGCCCAATGCCGAGGTCGATTTACATTACGACAGGCTGCCGGCATCCAAGACGAGGAACACGACTGACCACGACGACACAGTATACTTTTACTCTTCTTGTGGCATGCAGCTGGGCTTCAGTAGATGACGTCACTTTCCTCCTGCTACGTCTCTTCTTACCCCTACTACTTCTGATGCTGCGGTCGCCGCTGAGACCAAATACTTGCTCAACATGCTGATCTACTCCTGCTACGAAGACCAGCTGAAAATCAAGCACAACCAAGCGCCCGCAATCCCAAGTAAGTGCCAAATCCTATCACCCAAAGTCTACATGCTAATCACACCTCCCAGGAAACTGCAAACCCCGGGCCAACAATCCTCTCGCTCGACGCATGTGAAGCCCCAGACCAAAATCTGAGCCAGAAAACACTCCTAGGGCCCAAAATGAGGTACCCCAATTCCTAACCTGTCCAGTCACCCTTACAGTGCTCACAAAAAAAGACCGTACAACCTAAATCGCCGAGGTCTCTGAAACCTCGTAGTCTGCCCCACTAAACAAAAAAAAACAACCCTTCGACTCTGGAGGCACCTCCATAGCGCTGGCACCCTCGAGACCTGCTTGTGGGTGGCGATTAGGACTTTAAGGCTGTAGGGTTCAAGGCTTTGAGGTTCAGGGATTTTCGGTTTGGGGGATCTAGAGCTCTATGGTTGAAGTGTTCTGGCTGCTCAGGACTCTGAGATACAAGGTCCGGAAAACCGGTGCAAGCAGCCCGCGGCTTCTGAACTGCAGTACTGCTGCCTAGTGCCTCACTTACACATCACTCAAGCCTTAGGGCCTGAAATGACAACCCTGCCTGAAACGCCACTGTCAACCTGAAGAAAGCCTGCAGCCCTTGGAGACCAAAGCCAATTGGAAATCCTTATTCAGGCTGACGGCTCGGAGTACAGTAGCTGACAGCTGTCACCATTGTCAGCGAACACTTTCAAGATGCTGCTTGATTGCAATGGCTTGGGTACGTCTCGGGTTTCGGGGGAGGAAAGGATATGATAAGTTCATTCGAAGGCTCATTCCCTCAGTCTATCGATCTCGTCTGCACGGCACAGTGAAAGCCAAGAACTCACAAGCCCTGAAGCCCCGAAGCCCTGAAGAACCTCAACCTTGAATCCTGAAACCCGAAACCCTCCCCGAAGACCTCTGCTTGCAGGGTGCCTTTCTCGCAGACAAACTCCCACTCCTTGTCGAGACCGCGTTCTTTGGCGAAGCAGAAGATGCGATCAATCTCAGCCTCCCAAAAGCTTGAGAACTGTGGGGTGTGTAGCGAAGGCTTTTGGGGGTTTGCAGTTGGCTTGTAGTGTTTGTCTGAAGTTGGGAGGGTGTGGGCTTTGCTATCAAGCTTCGGGCGTTAGAGCGCGGGGATTGGGCATCGCGTCTCTACGAGAGGTCTCACAATCACGCCAAGCTCCACCTCAGATGCGGTCGTCCACTGACACTACTTGTGATGCAGCGGCTTTCTTGCAAGGCCGCACAGCCTCAAATTTCGGTGCGAGGCTCAGGATTCATTGCCAGATCCTGACACCTTGTGGCAGCCCTTGCGCTTGGAGAGCCTTGGATTAAACTCTCTATGTGTATTTCCCCAAACCCTAAGCGCCAAACACGAACACCCAAAAAAAAAACGTAAAACTCCAAATGGGCCCCGCCACCCTGGATCTAAACACACTTGGGAGCTCCATAAGGTGCCTAGAATGCCTGCTTTATTTGGAGGATGCGGGGGCTAAGTAAGTCAGATTAGAAGTGTTAGGGTTTAGGGTCCAAGGTTCGTTGAGCTGAAGACACCGGGAAATTGAAAGCTGCTTTTACATATCCGACCAGCCCCGATCCGCGAGAGCTGAAAGCGTGCCGCAGCTCTACTTCCATGATCCTGCCTCATCACCCATGTTCCAGTTCCGCTTGTGCCTCCGGCGTCGTCAGATCTTCAACAGCCGATTGGGCGTTTGGGGTCTGGCACAGTAGGATCGAAGCTGCTAAAGGGGTTCTGTCGGTGATTTGATGATGATCTTGGGTAGAACCATGTTAACTTAGCGTGCAAGGATCTTACAGGCTGAAAGGGAAATCACTCGAGCAAAGTCATGCCTATGGGGATTGCTGGGTCACTTGCGGATCCCTTGCGGCAAAATCCAATCAAGGAGCTGGCATCAGGAGAGACATGCTCCCCTTACTATAGGGGCCTTAATAATTAGAATAGGGTTAGTATAAGTATAATAAGGAACCCTAGGAAAAATATTTTCAATTATTTAGGCTTTTTTTTACATGATACAAGAACCGCAACTGTAAGCGCTGGGATCCGGACAGCAGCAGTGCAACTTCCCAAGCTTGCCGCTCTATACAGCGGTAGAAAGGGTTCAGCCTCGTGAGGCAGGGAGCGACGAGTGGTTGGGGGTATTTTGGTCGTTACATGGGCTATTGGGTATCTGGTGGTTTTTGGAATCCTGCCGGGATTTCTGGAACCGCTGTCGGCAAAGCTCGAGTTGTGCGGCATTGAATTCGGTCTTTGCCTTCATGTCCTGCGAAAGCTCCGACGTTCGATGAGTGCTTCAGACAACCCCCCGATCCCAAGTTCTCAACCCCAGGCACTTTGCCAAAATAGAATACACACTGATATATAAAAATATAGAACAATATGAAAACTATCATATGATAATATGTGATGAAGAAGCCAGCCTGCAACAGAATTTCCGCAATCACGCAAGATCCGAATCTCCTGTACCCTTAAAAAAATACCCGAGCCCTACACCCCTGAGAAGAAGAGAAAGCTGGGGCCCGGGCTCATTTGGGAAGAGCGACTGATCTGAGGCCTCGAAGCTGATCTGATATAAAAAAACTATAACCACTATAAGCATACGGTTTAGGGTTTAGGGTTTAGGGGGGCTATTATTTTACATACTTTTGGGGTCCGGGTAGGGGCTACTTGGAGGTTCATGGGTTTATAAGTGGGGTTATAAGTCCCCTAAGTAAGGTTATAAGAAAAATGCCCTACTTATAACCTACTTATAACTACCCATGAACCTCCAAGTAGGAGTTGGATGAGCCAAAAAGGTAGGGTGAAGCAGGGTCCCCTTTCCGGGGCCTCCCTCATACTACCTCGGAAGCCCTATAGAATAATGAACATGGCCAAACATGACAATGCATCTTCACAGTATATAGGAGTGTATAAAACAATACATAGCAGTAACCAGTAATATATACTCGCATATGATAATATATATATATATGTATATGTATATGTATATGTATATGTATATGTATATGTATATGTATATGTATATGTATATGTATATATATATATGAATAATCTATAACAATATTTAACACACTTGTAAATCATATTATAATGATGCATATGCTTCTGCTTTTTGGAACGTTCTGAGGCTTTTGGGGCTGTAGAGGGTCATTTAAGTTACCCGAAGAAGCCAAAGGTAAACCTTATAGGGTCCAGAGGGAGCCCTTGGCTGTTAACCTTGGAGTTGGGTTGCATCGATTCTTGATCACTGCGTGTTAAGGATGTTCGGCATCTGTAGGGTTTTTCGGCTTAGGGGCCTCGATGCCGGCTCCTGTGGATAAGTCCGCTCAAACCCGCCCTAACTAAGTCCCGACAGCTTAGACCCTGAAGCCGAAACTTCCCCCATCCAAAAGCATTTGTACTAGTACTATGGCACACTACTACCGTACTATTGTTGTACTGTTATTGTACTATTATTGTACCGTTCTTTGTACCATTATCGTACCATTATCGTACTACTTTGCTAAATGGGCCTGGAGGACGGCCTGAACGCAGGGAACGCTTCGAGAGTCGATGGCCTCAATGGGAGTTGATTTCAAGATTCGGGTTTTCACTTTAGGGTTGTTGTTGTTGCGCTCCTTTTTTCGTGACTGCCTCTCACTTTGGATATTTTTTTTTCTCAGGGCTTTTGGGCTGTAGGGCCCTGGAGGCTCTTAGGGGGCTGTGTTCAGGATTTAAACCTCGGGCTTTCGGGAGGGCAGGACTTGGTTGTAATTTTAGAGCCAACCTCCTGGGCATGCACGGGGGGCTTCTGACGCATCGGGCATGGTTGCAGAAAGTGCTCCAAAATCCCTCGGACGTCCGATTTTCGAAGAAATGAAACAAAACCCCAATTGAACCCAAGACTCTATAACATAAGGGCTGAACAACGGTGCATGCGAATGCTCTTTTCCGACCTCTATCCGATTCAACAGTTTTTGCCTCTATTTTATACTACTCTGGATCTCACAGAGATGTAATCTTGGCTGGGCTCAATTCAAACTGGTGTAGCTGGCTCCCTGAGCTTTGCGAGAGAGACTCTGGATCCAACACAGGGAAGACTTCGAAAGATTCTTAACCAAAAAACAAGGATCACTGCATCAGGTCCTCTTAGCTTTAGGAAACCCCATGTGCCACTTGAACCTGCATCCTTCAAACCCTAGACGCTTGAAAGCAATGGTCGGTTAAAGGGTGTTGGGTGCATCATATTGTATATGAGCATATTGAGTAAACATACCCCTAAACCCTAAACCCTACACCCTAAATGTACTACTCGTAACCGAGTCGCAACCCTGACTCACTGCAACGACCCTATAGCACCCGAAGCTCAGAGAGAAGCGTAGTGCAAGGGAAGCAGACCATGATCGTCTTGAAGACCTCTTGTGGTTTCTGGGTGGGTGCGGCCTTCGATTTATTTAGATGTCACCGGATTATGGACTTGCGGTTGTTGGGCCGGCAACTTTTCCTACTGCTTCTCCCCATTACCTTTTCAGGGATCGGTTACTCGTGCTTGTTGTGCAGCATGCTTGGGAGGATTACTTGCCATCGAAGGCCCAAAGGCAAACCAGTGCATCACATCTGCCCGGGAGTGACGCTTCATGCCTAAGTCTAAAGCGTTACCCGGACCTGGGGTGAGGGATGTAAGGCACCCGCAAGGCTCAATGCATAAAGGCCTCAGGTACGGCATGAAGGGCTCACATGATCATCTGGATTGAAGAGTTAGTTCGTAGGCTCCTGGTTGGCGAAAAAACTCTTAAGCCTCAAGCTTCAGAACGGAGCCGATAATTCAGTCTCACTTGCCTCACTCATATTTGCGCATTAGTACCTATACCGAGGGTCTTGGGGTATATCATACTACAATCATATTCAGGAACCCTGCGGAATACAAATCTAATTATTCAAGCGTTCATATTGCTTGCTGGACCAGCCTGCTTCGATGCCCTTTGCCAGCAGCCTTGCATTCAGCTGTGGATGTCGTGCGTCGTGGCGTTTGGGACGCTTTACAGACCCAGGGGACTCCTGTAGGTATTTTTTGAGTCGATGGCTTCTGGTTTTCGAACACGACAGCTCTGGATGCTGCTGGATTGGCTGCCCAAGCCCTCAACCCGAAGACCTTTAAGAACTCGTGTCTGCGCGGATTGCGCACAGATCCTGAAACCTGGAACGCCTAAACAGACACGGATACCCTTGGGCCACGATGTGAACTTGAAATCGGTTGCCGGTTCCCCATCTCAACTCCCAAAGCCTCATGCGCCCAATCAGAGCAGACAAGCAGAATTCCTGAAGCCGCCAAGAAGCATCTGCACGGCATCGGCTGAGCCAAAAGAGCAAGCCTTGTTTAGGGCTTGGGAAAAAGAGCCTGCCTTGATGGCTTTACGGCTTTTTGTGGCTTGAAGCCTGGCAGTCTTGGACCCAGCATTCAGTTCACTTGGGAAGTGGTCGCCGTCGTTGTTCTCACAAATTTCTGCTTGCTTTCTCCGGGTTTAGAGAAATTGGAGTTGGACATAACAAGGCCGTAGGGCTTTTTGGGTTGAGGGCTTGGGATGGGTCGAGGGTTAGAGAGCTTGAGGCTTGAGCGTTCAGGGTTTGTGAGGAGTTTGTGACACCAGGCGCCCGCTAGGTTACTTCAGGATTCACTCCATCCGCAGTGGTCGCATCTGCAGGTCGTCGGGCATTCAACTTCGATAGCCATGCCAAGCCGAACCCTACCCTAACTCCTCTAACCCACATTTTCCTGGATCCCAAAACCGAAAATCGCAAATCCCAAGACCCTGAACCTGATCTCCTTAACCGCAACCTAGATCTCGAGGAGCGGAGGCCCTACAACCACCCCGCCCCTCTCTTACCCCGTCATCACAAAACGGCCCGGGCTCCCTGACCACATGCAAGGCATTGCGACCTGTGTTGTCCACCTTGCACGGAGTTGATTTGGAGTCTTTTTTTTATGGAAGTGCTGCAGTGATGTACTCTGGGAGTTTCAACCCTGACCTTACCACCAGCAACCTAGGAATCGACTGTTGAGAAAGGGTTTCTGATTGTACTGCTTCGCATCTGTCGCAGCAAGAAGCGCTGAGTATCAATAGCTGCGTTTGTTCGAGAGATCGTTCCCAACTTCTAGCAGCCACTAGCAGTGTCTAGGAATGACCTCGCGATTAGAGTCTGACTGGAACTCGAGATTTTTTCTGCAGACACATTCCAGAAGCAAGTCAGAATTTGGTTGACGGCTTGCCTTGCGTCCTACGGCTCCAATTAAGTTCTGCGAAAAGACTTTGACTGATCTTGACTGAAGGTTACTCTTCGGAAGTTCTTCCAGAGACTCTGCATCTTCCAAACCAGCAGCCGTGGCTGATGCATCCGCCGCGGCCTATCTTGCAAATACATGTTGCAGCACGAAACGCAGCCCCGAACCAAACAAGTAAAAAATCGTGTGATGATGATGATGACGATGATCACCACCATCACGATCATGAGTATGATCACGAACATGTCTACCTTCAAGCCCGAAACCCACAGGAGGCAACTGTTGTCGACTCGGTCATCACTGTCACCCTCATCATGATGCTTTATTCATCGGAATAGTTATCATCTTCAAAGCCATCATCATTGGGTGACGATACTAGCAAGCTTAAGAACTGCACACGGATCTGGCGTCGCTCTGCTGATAATGGCTCGCTAGTCCGTTCAAACATCATGGCGACGACCACGTTACAAATCATGACGATGACAATCGCACCGGTGAAGTAGCGGCGAGGTAGGACCGCAATCTAGAGGCCTTCATAATTAGAATGGGGTTTTGAGGTACAGTGTACTATATACTTCTAAAAAGAAACCGCCAAAAAATGATATTGCAAATCATTTTAGGCCCCTGTGTCTGTTTAAAGCTGAATCCTGGCGCCTGCTGGACGAGAGGGAGCGGAAGCTCCAGGAGAAGCCTCAAAAAGAACAAAAAAAAAAAATATATATATATATATTTTTAATAATAATCATAATAACAATAATGATAGTAATAATATATATATATGTTTCTGTGCTCCCACGGGAAGGTTCTACCGATGCTGCGGGTATCGGCATAGGCCCCCTGGGCTTTTGCGAGGATCTGTCACTGTTGGGTGTGCTGAGATTCGTCTCTACAGAGAAAACGTTCATGTGGAGCACCGTTATCACCTCATTGCTTGCTGCCGTCTGTTTGCACCGCTTGCTAATTAAGGACATAACGTAGCAGCTCGCACAAGGGGGAAGGGAACATCACGCCACACGTGCCCTTTCCTGTTGTCAAGATCCTCAACGCTGCGCAACTTGCGGATCGGCTCAATCAGCCCTAAGCCTCAAAAAACCCAAGGCCAGTGTCCTTGGAGCACTGAACCCTAGGGCTTAGATCCCACATCCTGCGTCCTGTACCCAAAGCCTCAAAACACTGGAGTCCTAAACCGAAGCCCAGAACATCCCAGAAGCCTAAACCCCAACCCGAAAAAGGGCTCCTTGACTTCAGAGCTCGGAAAGAAGCTCAGTTGCGGGCTGTAGGCATTGCAGGGACGAGGCCGCCGCCTTTGTAACCATGCTGACCCTACTGCGGCTCGGGCTTAGATGCAGGGTTTGGGGTGTATGGGGGTTGGGTTTCGGGGCATAGCTGCTTCACATCCCAATGTCCAGGCCTCTGAACCCAGCTGCTGCCCTACAAACCACTGAAGATGAAGGGATACCAATCAAGAATACCTGAACGCCACAAAGCCTCAATCCCTCGACGGTGGTATGGGTCAAGCGCCTAAGCCTCGACGATGTGTGGGCTTCGATCTTTGGTGCGTTCCACAGACAAGTCGAGGCTTGGGATTTGAATTTAAGAGCCACCTGAACCATCTAAAACCTACTTTTCTCGGGCTCCGGATGATGATTTCCTTCAGAAAGGTAGGCTATTTCGCTTCAGCTAGTGCTTCGACCGCAAGGTTTTGGGCGAATGATACGGGGTTTAAGGGGTGATCAGGAGGACTTTCGTGGTCGTAGTGTAACCGAGAAACTCGAGAGAACTAAGCCAAGACCATGACACTATGAAGCCAAGATCTCGTCGAACCCTGAACCCAGAACCCAGCTTAAAGGTTGAGGTTTCAAATTCACCTACAACCACAAGCCCCACCAAGCACGAATGACCCCCGACCCCCATGGCCCCCAGGCCCTGGAGACCCTAAATCCCCGTGGGCCCCCCGGCGTGTTCCAGCTGGATGCCGGAAAGCGCCAAGTGGAGGCAAGGGACCTGATCCTCCGGAGAGCGGTGGCGACAAAGGGGCCTTCATGATGAGAATCGGGCTCTGTTGTCTCTCCTGGTGAAAACATGTAAGGACTATCAGGGGCTCTTGTTTTGCTGATATAGAAGTACTGTATCTAAATCTATACATACATATATATATATTATATATATATACACAGATTATACACAGTATGTATACGTATATGTATATAGACACAGTGTGTACATGTGTATATATATATATATACACACACATACATACACAGGTCTATGAAAGGTGCTATTGGGGTCCTGAAGGTTCGCGAGTATCCTACCTGGGTTTAAGATCCAAGGCTTTGGGGATTCGAGCTTTAGTTGGGGAGCAGGGTTGGGCTTGGCTGGTAAAGTTTCGATTCTCTCTTTTGGCCAGTGGACTTCGACAAAGCGGTCGAAACCCAACGCCCTGAATCGGACCTAGACACTTGGATTGATTGCCTAAGCCTCGGGTGTAATGATTTCCACGGTGTCGAAAATACCCTAAACCCTAAACCCGAAACCCTAACCAGCCGGCTAACGAAAGCCTCAACCCAACAGTTTGCTCGCTGTTGAAAAACCCTGGCGGCCAACCCGAGTCGCAACAAAGGTCGCACTCCAGAGTCTGCAGCCTACCGTGTTTAAGGTGCCGTCGTCGGCCTGGGAATTTTGTTTAGACATTGCGGTCCTGTGGCCTCTTATGTAACCCTGGCAGAACAAGGCGAGTCATAAAGCTCTACAAGCAAGAGTCACAACTTCTGAAGCCTATATGCCGAACAGCCGAACACCCACACTCCGAATTAGAAGTTCAAATCCTCACCTCCTCCCCCCGCCCAACATGCGAGAGCCAGATCTTGCTAAACCTTGCTACACCTCATTAAGCCTGTAAGCAAAAGTAGATGAGGGCACGAAGCAAATCCCACATCCCAAGACCCCCCCCCAAGCCCTAAAACCTGAACCCTAAACCCTACAACAAGACGTGCCTTGTCCTTGTCACCACCAGCCTGATCTTCGCTACATGGGCGAGTCCAACTTAGGTCCTCTTATCAGAGCTACTTATGGGTGACTAGAAAGCCAGCTTTCTGTAGAGTGTGGCTTTCTGTCTTGTGTGCTCCAGGACTTTTAAGACTCCGGTTTGACAGGTGTAAAATGCGTATCATACAGTGAAGCTGCAATCATAACGTGCAGTATCACTGTAGAGCCCAGACAAGAATACCCTTCAAGCTACCAAACCCTGTGACCCCTCGAAGGCCCTGAAGGCACAACCGTGTAAGATCTTTTTATGACGGCTAGTGATGCACGTTAAGCGACACACTTGCAAACACTGCATTGCCCAGCAAGCTGGCACCCGCGAACTATACCACACCATACGACACAGAGTTACCACACATATTTCCCAAAATCCCCTGCGTATGGCTCAAGCTATAACCCCCGTGGTAGCAGCCTAGAAACCCATTTGCGCAAATAGTGCGAGCCCGAAGCATGGGTAAAGGGCTTAGGGTTTACCTTTGTTCCCCAAGACAGACTCAATCTGAATCCATAATGTGCATAAGAATGAATATATAGTATGACTATCGCCTATAGCATATGTGGTGTGGATTACAGAACTACGACTACGCACCAATAATCCTAACCCTGCATCCACGCTCTCACTAATGCAGACCCTGCTTCTCCCTACTTCATATATAAATGCCTTTGACGGCGAGCCTGGTAGGGCCGCAAAGCGAGCTCGGCAAATCTGGGATCATCCTGGCCAGGTGCTTCCGAGGTGCGACACAAAAGCAGCTTCCTGGGTGTGATGCTGCAGACTTGATCGATAGCTTGCGGATGCTTTCCGGCTCCCTGAAGACGGCTACTCTCCACTGATGTGTCTCAGACCCCGAGTTTGGTTAGAGGGCTGCCGGCATTAGTTTAGGTGTAGGGTGTAGGCGTAAAGATGCGTGTCCAAAGAAGCTGCATTCGAGGAGGTTTCTCTCCGCGGCTTGCGATGTTGTCTCGGGTAGAACATGGGGCGGCGCGACGTTTCAACACTCGGGTCTGCTTCCAGGACAACACCAAGCCCTAAACCAATATCCTCAAGATCGGGTGCGTGATAGGGGTTCCCAAATCAAGAGAGGGACTCCAATATGCCACAGATGCACGCTGTGCGGATTTCCCAGGTGGCGCCTTTAAGCGTCGGCCTTATTGGGGCCGCTGTCGCTAAACTCAACAATCCCACAGAAACTCCTAACCCTGAACCCCAAATCTGCAAGCGTCAAGGAAACTACGAAATAAAGAATCCGAGGCGCCTCATAAGAGAGAAGCAACTTCACCAGATCCGCTCCTTGGCAGCCAAAAAAGGTGCTGAGAGTTCCAGGAATGTGAGCCCAAAAGCTCCCTGGTACCATCTAGTGGAATGTAGGATTCCCCCCTTTAAACGTTTAGGACTTAGGGCTCCTTTAAGGGTTCCTAGGTACTTATACAGTTGTATAGTCGAATGTAGGGTTTCTATAATCGGAATCACTATTAGGATTTGGGAAAGGTTGGGGGTTTAGGGTTTTAAGGGTGTGTCGACCAAGCATTCGCGTTAGGTGTGGAGGTCTCGGAACAAAGTCTTAGGACGGGGCTTCGGGTCTAAGAGCTTGCTTGGGGGTCGAGGGGTTGGTTGAGGGTTTAGGGGTGTCAGCTTGCAGACTTTTGGGGATTTAGGGGTTGGGATTACGCAATAAGGGTTCATTCATACAGGTCCAGCAGAAAGTGTGGATCAACTTCCCCGGCCGATCACCGGCGGCCCTGAAGTCGTGAACCTACCTTCGATGCTAAATGCCAGGAGCCTCAAAACTGCAAAGCTTTCGGCCATCAATATATTGGGGCATATGCAGTCAGGAAACGAAGCTAGGGGCTGTCCTGCCAGTTCTAGGGCCCCTATCACACTCAAGCCGTAAAGCCGAAACCGAGTTCTGACACAAAGAGACACCCCGCGGGATGTTTTTAATCTATAGTGCTACCCTACACGAGTACTCTAAAATACTACTCCTGTAGCTACTACCGACAAACACACACTGCCCGTTGGGGATTTGCTGACCTTCAAGCCAAAAGCTGAACCCCTTCTAGTAACCCGTACAGGTACTAGTACCCCCTTACGCCACCTCTCAAAGGAACCCTTTAACGAATCCTTGCAGCTGAACTCAACTCTGAACCCTGAACACCCAGGGATCTCATGCGCAGCTTCGGGTGAGAGCAGGCTAGGCTTCCCGGCGCCAGCGGAGAAGAGCCAGGTGCAGCACGGTGCGTTGGAGCCTTGTCGGGGGTGAGATTCGTCGAAGAAGGGTTCTTGGAGTTCTTGTGGTCCACACCCAAACCCTAAAACCCTAAACCCACTTCGCCGTTCATTGTGTAAGGCAGAAGCCACTTCCAAAGTGGGCACTTGAGCAGATTTTGACGGAGCTGAGAAGCGGCTTTTGCAAGTTCTTAGGACAAGTTCTGCAGGTTCCTCTCTCTTCAACGTGAGAAGATCCTTCACCCAAGGTTAAAGAAATCTGGTGCAAGCTTTATGGCCTGATCCGATTTGTTCAGGCTCTGAGATGTGAAAGAATTGTGAAACGCGGTTACGGCGTTACGGCCTTGTTCTTGGGATGCCGGGCATGTAGTCTTTGCGGAACAGCTTCTGGCTTCTAGCTTGTCTGTTCCTGTACAAACCATCACTTGCTTCAACAGGAAACCCTAAGATCTGAAAGCCGTCACGAACCTCACAGGCATCAGGGATGACACGCAACCTGCCTTGCCCAGAGCCCTGCATTCAATCGCAGGGTTAGAAGTGCAACTCCCAAAGCCTAAACTCGATCCTATCCTAGAGTCACTCTACCCCCGAATTTCCAGAATGCAGCCCTCAATCTCCAAGAAGACGTGCTGCACCCAATGTCCGAAGTCCTACCCGAAATCCTCAAAGCCCTGAGCCTTAGCCTCCTCCCCGAGCTTGACCCCTGAAACCCTCCCCTTGAAAGGCAATCTGGAGGTTTCCGAAAATTAGGGGACCCTAATATAGTACCTTAAATAGTAGGATGCTTATTATAAGGACCCCAAAATACGGTACCCCTTATTTTCGGAAACTCCCATCTCAGGTTGCCCGCTCCAAACACATGCACATGCCTCATGCTGCAAAGCAAGAGCACCATGAGAGGAGGCTCGCATTCCTGCAAACACCCCTTGCATCTGGCCTGGAAGTTGGAGTCCANNTTTAGGGCTTAGGGGTTTAGGGTATGTATTCGGCTCTAGAAGGGAATACTATGAGTAAATATTCCGGCCCCTGTACTATCTCTACTCCTGATCTGCGCATGTTCATGTATCCTTCCAGACAGACGTTAACTGGGTGTTGATGTCAACAGCCCCGAAATTTTGTAGAGCTATGGCCCTGTATTGAACATACGAACAGACATCAGACATGCACGAAGGACACTCCAAGTCGGTACCGACTTTTTCCATGACTCGGACGGTTTGTTGCAATGCTTTACTCAGGAAGTCCTCGGCTTTCTGTTGGGGGGGTGGGGGGGTGGGGGGCTGGAGCTGTAAGCGTCCGCCCTGAAGGCTTGAATCGGGTACAGAAGGTCACATCGAAGCCTCAACAGATTGAGTAAGGCAACCTATTGCTAGATTTTGTCCGTCTCCCGGATGAACATCGGGGATTTCGGACTTTTCTCTCTCGGAAAGCCCTTCGGGTCTTGTCTCAGGGCTGTCTGTGATCGGACAGCTGGGATTGGAGATCGGAGGTTGAGGAAATGAACTCCAAGTAGACTTTTCAAGCCAGCAACCGAACTTAAGCCGCTGTCGCATAGGATCGAAAATCTCAATTTATGGATTGGACCCTCAAACCTGGGCTTAGGGTTTAAGGGCCAAGGTTGAGATCAGGATTTAAGCTTCCCTGCTTGCTGTTTGATCATGAGACTGTCGTAGTGACCAGACACTTGAGTATTTAGATTCCGAGGCCCAACACTTGCACTGGGTAGGCTCACGGAGTCCAAGCAAAAAGCAACCTTGCCCCTCGAAAGCCGACATCTTTTTGTGGTCTCGCAGTGCGCAGAAGCCATCTCACAGCAACGTTGGCTGTGGCCTGGCAGTGTTCCAGAAAGTTGCTAGGCTTGAGGCCTGGATGGATCTAGGCTTCCAGTTTGCGACTGGGGTGGGAATGGAAGCTTCTGTTCTACAAGGTTTAGGATGTAAGGTCTTAGGGCTGGGGGTCTAGGATCAGGATTACAGTGCAAGTAGCGATGAGCTTCAGGGGTTTGGCTCTGGGCTTTCGGTCTTTGGAGCTCGCAAATCATGGCGAGGCCGACGAGGACAACAGACCACATCCCAGCCTCCTTCACTCCCCCTGTCATGCCCTCTGTCTCCCTCACTCCCTCACTCTCGCCGTCTCTCCTTTGCTATCCCTTCCTCCTTCTCCTTCTGTCTCTAGGTGGAGGTTCATGGGTAGTTATACGTGGTTTTATAAGTCCCCAAGAAAGGTTATAAGTATAGCTACCCGACTTGTAACCCTACTTGTGACCCTACCCATGAACCTCCGTCTCCATCCTTCTTTCTCTCTCTTCTTCTTTCCCCCCCCGGCCTTCAAAGTCCATCCAAGCACGCTTCGATCAATTTTAGATCTTTCACCACCTTTGGGCAGCAAAGAGGCTCCCGGAGCCGCGCAGCCCAGGGCTTCCAGGAGGGTTTTTAGGGGTCTTGGGCCTCTGGGCTTTTTCGGGGGCTTAAAGGCTTCGTGATTCGGGAATTTAGGGCTTAGGGTTTTGGGGTTCTGGGCTTTGGGGTTTCAGGGTTTCGGGATTTAGGGCTCTGGGGTTTTAGGTTCAAGAGTTATGGCTCTGGGTTTGGGGATTTTGCGGCTGTGAATTGAGGTCTCAGTCATGTTTCAAAACTCCAGCATTCGCCTCTTATATACAGATGTTGGAAGCTTTCTATCAATAGCAATGTCTGCTCCAGCTTAGAATCGACACGCAAAACTCAACAATACATCACGAGCGCTATCCTGACATGACACAAACACGGCATGCTTTGCATGTCTGGCAAATCTCCGAAGGGGAAGAGAGTAGATGAGCGCATCGACTAGCAAATCGCGCCAGAACACCGACCTATCGGACGGACATCAGACGTCCATTTCGGATCCATCTTTGCATCCCTTGCTGTTTTGAAATTGTTACGAAATATTTTTGCACTGTGTAGATTGTCGGGCTTCGAACTACTAGACTGAAGCATGTTAACATTCAGAACCCTGCAACCTGGACGGTTCCGGCTCTCCACGCTCAGCGTGCAATGTCACACACCCGAGGATCTCGCAATGAAAGTGGGGTAATGCAGACTCTAAAAATCCCGAGGGGATAGCTTGGGGATTCCATTTCAGACCTCCTAAACCTTACACCCACAACCTCCTTCTCCGCTAGCCAAGGTATCCTTAATCCACACCTAGGCACGCGCTGGCGGACGCGCGCATGCAGCTCGGATAATCCGTTCTCTGTGTCCTGAAGGCGTGCTGCTTCTCAGTATGGCCCTTTTTGCGGCCCATTTATCGTGAGTCGTGAGCTTTGGGTTCCACTGGCAGCCCCCTGAATCCAATTACCCCCATGCAGGACACAAACCCGAAAAAGGCACGCTCATTCTGGAGGCTTCTACATAGTCTCAAGAAAATGTTAAACTCGGGGCCTTAATGACACTGGTGTCAGAATTAGTGTAAGCTTCTGGTTAGTGTTTCTTTATGACCTTGAAATTGCCCCGTAGAGTCTGAATCTCCCAGCAAGTCCCTCCCCACAACAAGGTCCAGGTGCGAGGTCCGAGTAAGCACGCTTGTAGGGACCTCACAACATGACGGGCTCCAAAGGGTTAGGCTTCCCTGGCCCTAGCCCCTAGACTTCTGGCGCATCTCCGTTTTTTAGGGTTTAGGGTTTAGGTTTGGGTTTTTAGGGATTTTTAGGGGCTTTAGGGGTTTAGGGTTTCGGGATTCGGGGTTCAGGATTTGGATTTCTGGGTTTGCGGGCTCAGGGTTGAAAGACTTTGGAGCTTTTCGGCTTGAAATTCAACCGTACATCTGGAAAGCCTGAACCCTAATGCCATAAGACTTGGGAATCTGGGTTTGAAGGCTTTGGAACCTCAGAACATATGCCATGGATTTGGTTGAGAGATGCGTCCAGGCAACGCTGTCTCCAATTCTTCTTGCACAAGAGAGTTGTGGCTTTGGGTCCGGCTGCTGACTCTGATCATGAGGTCCTGCAACCCAGCCCCCACAAGCCCGAACCAGCACCCTCTCCTCTCAACCCCAACTTGCCTGATAAGGAAGCCCGATGTAGAATCGAAGGCCAGAGCCCCTGAAGCCTCCCAACCCTAAACCCTATAAGCTATAAACC